>VZTB01005271.1:392284-461011 GCA_013397245.1 Thryothorus ludovicianus | reverse complement strand
GGAGCAGGGATCTGAGTGCCAGGAGCAGGGATCTGAGCACCAGGAGCAGGGATCTGAGCTGTGCTCCAGTTCCAGAGCCCAATTCCTCTCTCAGCACGGAGGAATCTTCATTGCAGAGGGGACAGTGCCATCTACAGCCGCAGCTCAGCCTGGCTGTGGGACCTGCCTCAGAAACCTGAGGGGATCCGGAGCATTTATGGATTTCTCCTCGTTCTGACTGTTTTAGACAGCGCTTTCTGAGCCCTCCTGTGGGCTCTGTCTGTGCTGAACACACTGACAGGAAATAATGGACAACAACACAATAGCCACACAAGCAATTCAGGAATCACATTTATTCCAAGCACTCTCCTCAATGGTTTTGTGCCATTCTGAAGGCTGTTTGACAGGGCTCATAGAAAATGCCTGATCTTTATCCAAATCACATATATCTCCATCAGGTTTGGGGCTGTTCTGCAGGTGTATAGCTCTGGAACTCTGAGTGATTTGTGAGTGATTATTGCAGATATTGTGGCTGTAAAGCTTCCCAGTTACAGGCACACACAGATCACAGCTGTTCTGAGAGAGGAAGGGAATACAGAATCTACTTGGTGGGCCAAAATCCCACAGGAAACGCAGATTGATTCTAAACTCAAACAAACACTGAGTCTTTCTGTAGCTAATTCATGAAATACTGTTGTCCTGGGTGTTTTTAGAGGCTATAAACACCTGTCACCCAAAGGAGAAATGGATGAGATTTGCTCTGTTGGTGTAACCTGGGAGGTTTCTGTTTCTGTCCCACGTAAATGGTTCTAAATGTTTTAGTCCTGCTCCACTTCTTCCCTTCAGTCAATAAATCTGTGCCTCCTCTTTGTAACAGGAAAAACCAATGGATTGGAGGCCAGGATTCCAGTGGAAACCTACATTTGTAGGTTGTGGAAGTATCTTGCTAAAGGGTGTAGAGAACGGGAAGTTTGGCTCTGTTTTATTCCAAAATTCAGGGTTAGGTGGGGTCTGGCCCATGTGATCCCTTCAGAAGAGAATCAGTTCCAGCAGCTACAACAGAAAAGTGGTAAAATCAAAACAATGGCTAAAGGAGAAGATTTATGTGCTTTGACTCCCTAAAACCTGGACTAATTTCATTCTGAAGCAAAGCTTCAGCTCTAGTGAGCTCCTGTGATAGAAATGTAGCACCAGCCTGCTCAGGAAAAAAAACAAACATATTTCTGCTCCTGAACCTATAGAAATATCTCCTGTGTTAGCAAGGTTTTTGCCACTCAGTTGCCAATTCAGTTCTAGGCAGTGGAGCACAGTGGGAATCAAATCAGATCACATCACCAGAGCAGGAGGATTTAACATGGTAATGAGTAAGATGGAGTGATGTTTAAATAACAAGAGATATTTGGGTGAAAATTAAAGGATTTTCAGTCATGGATCCACATTCCTTGGTTAAATAAAATTTCTAGTGACATTTGTACAATAATTCTGGTGAATTACACTGTGTGTATTTAGTTTGTGATAAAGTTTAACCTGTAGGATCCCCTACAAAGTACAAGAGCTGTTTTTATCATGAAAAAATGTTGACCTGCTTGACCTCTTCTCACTGTTTCTGGTTTTTGACCTTGGCTTGCACCATCCAAAACCCAAAGAATTAAAGGATAAGCATCATCCTTGAGGATGGTCAAGCTGGAGTGCTCCAGGATCACAAACCCACTGGGATTCCTATGACTGAGCCTCTGTAAGAGTTAAACCAAACCTGTCAGACCTCATGGCATGGTTATGCTTTGGAGCACCCTGAGGGGCACTCGACTTCTCCAGGTGCTCTCTAGGTTTTTTTTATTATTCTAAAGATAGAATTAGAGCAAACAAAGCTAGAAAAACCCTGCTATGGTGACTTTGTGGCTACCAGTTCCAATTCCTCACATAACAAAAATAAACAATTTTGTGGTGTTGTGTGGCCACAGCCTTTCCCATCTTTAAAGGAAATTTCCTATAATTATACATTTCTGATGTGCTTCGAGTGCTTGCTCACCCATCACCTCGGAGCTGCAGATACTGTTTGCAGTAGCCTGGGGTGCAGCATTTATCATCCCTGCCCCTGTGCCCTCAACCCTTCCTCCCACCAAGAGCTGAAACTCTGTTTATCTCCAAACAACAATTTCTCTACTCAGGCTCAGTTAATGCATGCTAACCTTAGCGTAAACATATATATTTTTTTTTCCTAGATAAACTCCCTCAGGAAAACTTTCTGCCTGATTTCTGAGGAGTTGCTTGGCTGTGATCATGCAGAATTCTCAGGGTTTCCAGCCGTGTGCCTCCTGCAGAGTTTCTCTGCCTGCTGACGATTGGCACTCAAGCTGCTCATTTTGCTCAGGCAAGGCCACTTGAAGGACAGCTCCCTGCTTTTGCCAGCCCTTCCCATCTTGTGCAGGAGAACTTGTGCAGGAGAAACTGCAGAACTTTTGCAAAATGTCACAGTCTCTGCTCAGCCAAGCTTCCTTGGAAAATACGTGGATGTTGCTCTCAAGAGTCAGCCTCTACTTTCTGTGGGTTTTGAGAAGTTGATGTAGGGAGATATTCCCATCCTTCTCCAAGACAAGCTGTAAATCAGTAAGAAAAAGACTAACTGATAGCAAAAATGAAAAGCTTCCTGCCCTAAGAGTGAAGATTCATTATATAAACACCAGGCAGTCTTTCAGAGCAAATTTGGAGTTCGCAGTGAAAATAGCTGCTCACTTAGTGCCTGGCAAAGCTGCCTCCAAATTATCTGCTGCTTTTCATAGGAATCAGGCTTATTCAGCAGGGTTTTTGAGACAGCCCTGCTGCAGACATAGAAAAGGCTCTTTGCTTGCCACTGTGGAGCTCCACACATCACTTCTGCCTTCTTGGAGGGCTCACAAATCCCAGTTCCAGTGCAAGTCCCTCTGCTACCTGAAATGGGCACTGAACTCCACCTGCATGTTCATTTGAAGGGGGAAATGTCTCTAATCCAGCTGGGATATGAGCCAGGGATTCACTGTCTCCCATCTCCCTGGGCCTCACGGAGCCTCAGAGGGAAGAGCTCTGGGGCAGAAAGGGACCATGGATAAACAGGAAAAGGTGATGGCTTTGTCTTCACTGCTTTCTCTCCACTCCATTCACCTCCTCCTGCCCTCCAGGAACCCTGTCTGCAGCTCCAGATGTCCCAAATGCAGAACCCAGGACACGTCCATGCCAGCAGTGTCCAAATCCCCTCCCAGGAACATGAGGAGAGGGTTAATCTGGGAACACATCTCACAAGCTCAATAAGGAGTGAAAACTGAATCTCAAACTTGCACTTTATTTGTTTGTGCTCCTCACTATTCCGAGAGCAGAAAATCATAATTTCTAGTGGCAATTGTCAACATTTGTAACCAAATCCCTGTGAGGGAATTGGGGAAGGACGTGGACAGTCCCCCCCATGCCTGCTGCAAGGAGCACAGGTGTGTGCTCCACCCCTCTGTGGCCAAGGGATGCTTGGAAATGCAGATTTTACAAATAAGTTTCTCCACGGATTTCCCTCCTTCTTTTGCCAGTGCTGGGAATATTTCCCTTGCCCCAGTGCTCCTGTGTCNCCTCTGTGGCCAAGGGATGCTTGGAAATGCAGATTTCAGTTCTAGATTAGATTTCAGTATTTACACACAAAGTGTCTGGGACAGGAAAAGGTAATGAATCACTTTGTGGGCTCTGCACAGGCAATTAATAAAGCATTAATGACACAGGCATGGCAGCCCTGTGCTAGAATTGCCTGCTAAATCCCTACAAATAAGTTTCTCCACGAATTTCACTCCTTTTTTTTGCCAGTGCTGGGAATATTTCCCTTGCCCCAGTGCTCCTGTGTCTGTGTTTACCCAGGGAAAGAGCAGAGCCAGGGCTGTGTCAGGGGCTGCACACCCTGCACCGCTCACCCCATCCCTAATTCCTGCTCAGACAAGGAGGAGGCTTTGCAGGAGAGGGGGAGAATGAGCAGAAATCCCCGGCAGCCTCAGCTGGATCCCAGGATTTCTGTGGCAGGGAGGGTGCTCTCCCTGCCCACACACACAGGCTGCTGCTGCCAGATCAGCCTGAAGAGATTTGATTGATGCCCGACCACTTTAACACCCGTGGCAGGAGGGGCTGCACCTCCATCCTCCCTGGAGAGCTCCACATTCATCTGGTGCTGATGTTAAATAATCACTTTTCCCAGGAATAAAACATGGGATTCCACTGGGCAAAAGCAGCAGGAAAAGCCAGCGAGGTGAGAACATTTGGGAATTAAACATGGCTGGGGGAGATCTCAAATTCTAATCATGACATTTTTGTGAAGTATTTGTTCTGCCCTATCAGCTAATACAGCAATGGTGCATGCATTAACATCCTGGAATTGAAAAGAGATCAAGGGTATGGGGTATAAATTGGTTTTGGAGCATAACATTAAATAATCAAACCACGCTGGAGCAGCCTCTGTGACAAAATGACTTACATTTTTGGTGCTGCTTTTTAAATGTGATTATGCATTTTAATTGTTTAACTTCAGCCTGCGGAGTAGTTTCAAAGATGTTTTAAAATAACTTATGGCATGAAAAGCCTCCTGGTTTTTAAATGCACCTCGGGTCCAATAAATTCGTCTTTAATTTTGTGTGGTGTGTGGAGCAGTGACTTTGTTCAGGGCTTTCAAGGGGGTGGAGCAGGATTTTCTAAAACACTCTGGACTGACAAGGCTACAAATGTGTAAAGACAGCAGGAAATTCCATTCAGTTTGTTGTTTTGTTACTCTGGAGGAACACAAGGCTCCATAAATCTCATGTTTGGAAGAACAGGAACCTTCAAGGCCAGCTTGGATGGGGCTTGGAACAGGATGAGCTTTAAGGTCCCTTCAACCCAGACCCTCCTGGGATCTGTGACTGTGACTCTTCTGCTGCCCTGAGCCTCAGAAGGAAGAGCTCTGGGGCAGAAAGGGACCATGGATAAACAGGAAAAGGTGATGGCTTTGTCTTCACTCCTTTCTCTCCACTCCATTCACCTCCTCCTGCCCTCCAGGAACCCTGTCTGCAGCTCCAGATGTCCCAAATGCAGAACCCAGGACACGTCCATGCCAGCAGTGTCCAAATCCCCTCCCAGGAACATGAGGAGAGGGTTAATCTGGGAACACATCTCACAAGCTCAATAAGGAGTGAAAACTGAGTCTTAAAACTGCACTTTATTTGTTTGTGCTCCTCACTATTCCGAGAGCACAAAATCATAATTTCTAGTGGCAATTGTCAACATTTGTAACCAAGTTCTTGATTAAAACACTGGAAAGATGATTAAAAAAATTAGAAATGGCAGGCAGTGTCATTCTACTAAACATATTTTGCTGATGCCTGTCGATTTAGAAGTGCTCAAAATGGAATTTAACAGTTTTATGGTGCAAGGACTTCAATGTCCAACATTTCTTGCTAATGAGCAGCACTAATAATCAAATTTATCAATCCCCTTGAATCCCAAAGTGTCTTCAGTGGGACTGTGGGGGAGGAAGCCTCGATCAGGTCTGGAATCTCTGTGAAGCAATTCAAACTTCATGGTCACAGTTGCTCAGGATAAAAGTCTTAAACTTCTGCCTTAACTAAATGTGGTTCTGGCCTGAAAAAAAAATCTACCTGATATTAATGTGAAGATCGTGCATGAAAATACAAGAACAGCTCTGCACAGCTTTGCACAGCTCTGTAAACTGAAGGGACTTTTACATCTGTATTTAATTACAAGAACTTCATAAATAAAAGTGTCAGGTCTGTAACCACACAACATAAAAGTGAATATTCTATTATTACACGGACATTTTTCAGAGAGACAACTCCTGGTTAACCTTTCTGATTTCACAGTGTTTATAAGAGGTAAAGTATCTATTCTCATTCTTTATTTTCCTAATATTAACTTTTATTAACTCTACAACAGAGTGAGAAAAAAAAAATATCTCAGCAAGCATTAGGTCTTTTCAAAATAGTGATTTGTGCACCCTCTTCATTTTCTGAATTGTAAACAACCCTCAGTCCTTGTGCAATCCCCACATTTCAGCAGCACGAGGCTCATTACAGCCCCTCATTAAGGTAACAGGAATTAATCGGAGCTGCTCCCATGTCTGTGCCACTAGAAGGCACTGTCTGCTAGAGTTGGGCAAAGAGAGGCGTTTCATTAAATAATTCCATGTGGACACCTCCGGGAGCACTGCAGACTCCGGTGTGAGGTTAGGGGAACGCTGGGGAACATCCCTGGCTGTGGTTCCAGCTGTTCTCCATCTCCACCGTGCCATCAACTCTATTTCCCTTTGGGAGGCAGTGCCCGATGTATTTACAGTGGGAAGGACAGGATTCCACGAGATTTGAAGTCTGGAGGAAGAGCCAGTGAGTGAGCTCGGGAAGGTTACTCGGGATTTCCACAGGAACCTCTGGCAGACCAATTCCCTGTCCTCAGCCACTGAGGATGGGAACAGAGGGGACTTTCCTGGGGATGCTGAGAGTAAATCCAGACTGCAGGAGACTTTTGTGCCCGGTGAATGAGACGGAGAATGGAGACGAGAGATCTCTGAAGCTGGATCCTAGAACTTGGATTTTATTACAAAAGGTGTGGGTGCAAGCTGGGACCTGCTTAGAGCTGCCAGCCACAGCTCAGAGCAGGCCCAGGAGGGGGAGAACAAAAGAGTGAGGAGCAAGAAATAAGAGCAGATAAGAGCAGCAAGAGAGCAAGAAAAAGCAGGAATAAGAGCATAAGAGAAGCAGGAATCAGAGAGTGAGGTTCTTGTTACAATGCAATAAATCCTCTTCTATGTTGAATATTCTAATTTTCACTGACCAGTCTATGACAAGATACAAGTCCTACGGTATTTATATACAGCCTGTAAGAATCCTTACATTACCACACTGATCAGCAAGCAGAGGGTCTTGTTCATCTAAACAAGAGGGGATTCCTTTCAGCCGGACACTTTCAGCTTTTCAGTTGTTCAGTAACAGGTTTGGTATGTCAAAGGTTGCTTTCATTTCAATCTCACAGTTTCCATATCCTTAAAATCTTTTGCCAGGCAGTCATATTTGTAAGGCTTTCCTGTTCCATCTTCCCCAACATCAGACGAGGACAGGGAGCAGCAGCTGGCACAAAGGCTGCCTGCCAAAAGCAGAGTGGCAGGATGGAGTGCAGCAATTCCTGTCCCCCAGCAGCTGTGACACTTGCCAGGACCTGAGGGACCTGGGCTCACCCTGTGGGAGGGGAGGCTCCCAACCTGGCTCTTGCAGGGGGTGAGTGCCACAGGTCAGTGTGTCACTGGCTCTCACCAGCTCCATTTGGTGCCTGCACCAGATGCTACTGGCTGAAAGCTGCCTGTGCAGTCTGATTTACTGTACATTGCCTTTAGGGCAGAGATTAAATGAAAAATCCTCTTAAGGGTATCATAATTCTGGATCGTTTATCAGCAGGCCCTAAGTGTTTCAAAACATGGTTTATTAAAACTCTCTTCCACTGTCCAGAGTAACATTCCTGCCATAAAGCCAGGAATTAAGGCACCAGAAGAGATGAAACAGCAGTGTCAAATTTATTTGTGCTGCCCGGTGCAAGATACACAGGCCACACAGCTGCTGTGATATTTGACTTATTTCTCAGTTCTCAAGTCCTAATTCCAGCATTCAAACCCAGCACTTCTGTTAAAGGGTGCCTGCACAATCTGTGGCTGAGGGCTTGCACTCTGTCCCTCCTAATTTCTGCCACTGATTCTATTTGCTGCTCCCAGTGCAGATCTTCAGTGAAAGAGCATCTGCACCTCGTTGTTGCTGTGGGACATGCAAGGACACACATGGACACTCTGATGAGAAGGCTAAAAACTATTTATTAAAACATCTGACTCTATATTTATAGTATTTTTACAGGACTAGGGATTGGAGGAGAAGGCTGGCACCTCTCCCATCCCGTTGGTCAAGACAACTGCCCATCAGTTGTTCTTCACACCAAGAGAAAGTGTGTGAACAACCTCATCTTAACATATTTCTAATTTTAACACCCACGTGTGAGAAAGAGCTATGAACTATGAAAAACATCAAGCTAAAAAGTGCCTCAGAAAACTTGAAAAATAAAAGTGACACCTCAAAGGAGCCTGGAGAGAGTTTGGAAGCCACGGCTCTCCCCCAGGAGCAGCTGGAGTGGGGCTCTGAAGGGTCAGGGGGAAGAGGATGGTGATGGAAATGCAGAGGAGGAGCAGGGAAGAGCAGATAAAACCAGTGAAGTGTTAAATTCAAAAATTTCGGGGAAAATATCCCGACTGACCAACAACTGGAATCTTTTCAGTGACTGGAAAAACACCCTTTCAGCTCCTAAAAGCTGAAATAATTCTCCTGGAAGTTATTCTGCCAGGGAAGCAGGGCTACTGCTGCTGCACAGGGTGCAGGAAAACTCAGCAGTGACCATTTGTGCCCTGTGCCCACAGCCAGAGGATTTCTAACATAATGCATCATCTGTAATATGAGAATGTGCACGAATAAACATCACACAAAATGATTGCCCACTTTCCTCTATTTCCTCTATTCTGACAGGGCATGAATCATCCCCTTTTTATTATAATATTATATATATTATATATACCTGGATTTTTAGACTGTATTCTGTGGGCAGCAGCTGTGCTAAAGTCTTTTTATAACTTACAACTAAATAAAATCTCCCACACAATTATAAACTTATGCTAGATTGGCTTTAACACACACGACCTATTTGTTACCACATAACCGTTTATTAGATTTTTTTTTTTTGAAATGACATTACAAAGGACCTAAGGCTGGTATTACAAGTATATATTGATACATTTCTCATGTTCACAAAATTCCCCTGTTACTATGAGCTTTTATTACAGTGAGTTTGGAAAAATGACCTGTCATATTGCCTTCACAGCACCCAGGTGCTGATTTTGGGGGCACTCGAGGAGCAGCTCCAGTGTGGTCCACCTGCAGCTGCTGCCTGCCACTCGTGCTTGCTGAAATTTGCATTTGAAGCTGGAGGAGCATTGCAATGATTGTCAGGAATAGCTGACATTGGTCATTTTTCTTCACAAGTGACACAGTACAGACCCTCCCAAACACACCTTCCACGGCCAAAATGTAATGAATACAGACTCCAGGCCCAAAGATGGATGATTAAAAAAGCAAACACTTGAAATCAAATAGTTTGAAGCTGTCACTCCAAAAGAAGCAAGGCTTTAAAAATCTCCCTGGATTCTCTCTTTATTTGTTCCTCATGCATCACTGCTTTGTTAGCAAACAAGGCAGTGACTGAAATCCCCCCAGAGACATTCCCCCTCTCCCACCCCTGCCCTGTCCAGCTCCAATCCCAGTTATTGATCAAAGGCAATGCCAGAGGACAGTGTCAGTGCTCAACCCTTCAGCCCCACTGGGATTGTTCTGTGGCCCAGCTCGGGGAGGCAGTGCTTGCTCAGATGTCTCTCGTGGTAAATCTGCATTTCTGCTTTATGTCCCAGGAACACGCAGCTCAGGAGAGATGATTTTGACATTTCTGATGTCTCTTGTTTCCAAAAATCACCTTTATTACATGTAAGAAAGACAACACAATCCTCAACTAGCGAGTGCCTGATTCTCAGAGCTACAATTAATGCAATTAATTAAGTTTCAATCTTGTGCTTCACTCCACAGACTCACGTAGGACAAGGCAAGATTCCCGTTTGGTGGGAGTCACTAAATGCTGAGCTATCAAACATGAAACATCTAGAAAAGTACAGGAAAGAGAAAAAAGTACACCCAGGAGTTGAGATCCATAAGATCTGTGTTTTAATAACACAACCAAGTGATCCTCGTAACAAGAATTCAAAAAGTGAAATTACAGTACACAAACCAAAATAGAAACTACCCTACCCCAACTATACAATGTACATTAGGAATGCAAGCTCTGTAACAATATAAAAATGCTTTCACACACTGGAGTTGCAAAAAGCCATTCTTTAATTCCAAGGATTTGTAGAAAACAAGAAAAATTCATCTTCCATGATTTAATCTGGAGTTGTTGGCAACCTGTTGGGGGAAAAATAACAAGAAAGGAGATTACTGAGAATTAAGAGACTCATGCTCATCAGAGATTTTCATTTGTGGGGTTCAGGTTAATGAAAATCACAAAGAGGGCAATGAAGCCATTAATAATTTGTATTTTTAGCAAGGTAACACAAAAATAGATCCCTTAGCAAGCAAGAATACATCTGTTCCAAACACACAGGCCCACTGCAATACAGGGACAAGCAAGCAATCAGAAATGCTGTAAGAAGACATAATTTAATATATTAAATTGTACATTGTATTATGGAAATCTCTTTCTCCAGGGAGCACTGCCCTGGGACATGGATTGCCTCATGCAGCTGTGTGGGAGTCACTGCTTGCTACAAGCTCCTAGATCACACACAGGAGGAATTTACAGCTGAGGGACAGTTCCTCCTCAGCAGCCCCTGGGGCTCCACTGCTTCCCTGGGCAGTCTGTTCCAAAGCCTGGCTGCCTTTTCCATGGAAAAATCCCTCCTGCTGTCCACCCTGAGCCTGCCCGGGCCCAGCCTGAGGCTGTTCCTTCTCCTCCTGTGCCTGTTCCCTGGGATGTGACCCCAAATCCCCTCGGCTGTCCCCTCCTGGCAGGGAGTTGTGCAGAGCCAGAAATTCCCCCTGAGCCTCCTTTGCTCCAGGCTGAGCCCTCTCAGCCTCTCCTGCTGCTCCAGCTCCATCCCCTTCCCTGGCCATGCCCTCTCTCTAATTCCTCTCTGCACAGCTCCCAGACCGGTTCCCAACCCAAGGAAAAGCTCCCTCCGTGTTAAAGCCACTAATTCCAAACACCCAGGGCTCTGCCCCAAGGCCCAGAAGCAATTTACTTGTGAATTACTTTAGCCCTTGTTGGAGGCCGGGGTCTTGTTCTCGCCCTCGAGCTCCTCCACGCCCGCCTGCATCATGAGGTCGGCGATGTTCCGCTCCAGGTCGTCGATGCGGCAGCTCATGTCATCGACTGCGCGGGGGTCAAGGCAGGGACACTGCCCCGGGGCTCAGGGGAGCACAGCAGGGCCCTCCCATCCCTCCCAGGGTCACCTGCCACCATCCCAGGCTGCTCCCAGCCCGGCCTCGGGCACTGCCAGGGATCCAGGGGCAGCCACAGCTGCTCTGCCACCCGCACAGGGGAGGATTCCTTCCCAATATCCCACCCAAACCTGCTGTCTGTCGGTCTGAACCCATTCCCTCTGGTCCTGTCCCTCCAGGTTGTCACAAACAGCCCCGTTCCATCTTTCCTGTGGGCTCCCTTCAGGCTCTGCAAGGCCCCACTGAGCTCAGCCCAAAGCTTCTCCTCCCAGCTCTGCCAGCCTTTGCTCCCTCCATCCCTCTGATCCCCCTGGAGGCTCCTCTGGCCTCTCCAGGCCCCTCCTTCCCCCAGCTGGAAGTGGATAACATTCCCCTAGAAGTGTGTGACAGTGGCCTGGGTTAATTCTTTTTATCGTCAAATTGATCAAACATTTATGGGCACTGCGAGTTTATCTTACAAACCCCACTGGCAAACAGACTTGCAATCCTGCACCTATCTGAGTTTAGAAAAGGATATTTCTTCCAATTATCTGGTCAGACATGGTCTGAAACTTGTCCTGCATTTGCTGGAGCAATGTCTGCACCTAATAGAAAGGGAAAAAAAGACAAATGTTTTGTTTCCTTCAGAGGCTGATAGCCGATCTCCTGTTGTGAGTACAGCTCTTTCACTGCCAAGCTCAAAACCCTGCAGTATATTATATATAGAGGTAAACATGGTAATTAAATATATGTAAAACGAGGCGAACTGACCGTCAAAGGAAACATTTGCAAGCTCTACAAACCGCCCGTGTTCCCCAGGCAGGGCCAAACCCACAGCGGCTCCCAGGGCCCTGCCAATCCCCAACTGGGGGCACTTTGGGGAACGCTCACGGAACGCTGGGGGATGAAGGCACACCTTCCGCGGCAAGCCCCGCGCATGGCAGAGCCTCTCCCCGCTCTGCTGCCCTTCCCTCGCCCCTTCCCGCGGCCCCGGCCCGCTCTCCCTCACCACGGCCGTCAGGTCCTGCACGCTCTTGGGGTCGGTCTCAGCCATGGCGGCTCCGCCGGCGCCTCCACTTCCGGGCCGCGCCCCGCCGCTCCCGCCGCCTCTCGCGAGAGCTCCCGCCCCGCGGCATCCTGGGAAATGTAGTCCGCACAGCCGGCACCGCCATTGACGTTTTTTCTATTTGTTAAAAGCTTTTCACCCTCTGTGAAAGCTTTTCTCGATTTATTAAAGGTTTTCGCTATTTACGCGTTTCTGCTGGAAGCTGCGCGATTCTCTTATTAATTATCCTTATCGGTTATTAGCTCTGTTGGTTGAAGGGTGGTGCTGTGTGAGGCGAACTTCTTGCTTTCTTTGTTGTTTGGTTTTTTTTGGTTTTTTTTTTTTTTGGGTCTGAATTCTTTCTTGGACTTAGATGTTTATTATTTTTTTATCTGCTTTACAGCTTCATGGACCATGAATCCATGAAAGCTTATATATGCTAAGTTAACAGAGTAGAAATGGAGTATAGAGTTATGTTTTTTAAGCTTAAATTACTTAATTATGAGATGTTAGCTAATATATTTTTACTTTTATCTCAATAAGGTATTACTTATGTTTTGCACTGTGGATTTTCTTTAACTAATCACACAAAATTACTTACCCTTGTGAAGAAGAAGAAGATGACTACACTTTAAATCTTTTATCTTGTTTCATATATATTACTATACCCCAAAACTCTTAATTTTATATTTTTTACTCTGTGAGATAAGACACTTTTATTCAACTACACACTCATAATCTTAGTGCTACCACTCAGTTTTGGAAGTTTTTTTTATGGCCTCAGGTCAAATACAGTGGGTTTTTGAGGATTAGTCTTTCTTAGTACAAAAATTTTAAAATTCTTTGTGTCTAGAATTCCAACGTTGCTGGTAAAGCCCAGAGCGTGGTGTTAAATCATTCTATGTAAAAATCTCTGCTCCAAGGATTATCCATTTTTGTTTGAATTACGGGCTTTGTCCCTGTTTAGTATATCTCCATATACAGTTTGATTCCTGATGTCTTCATTTCTTCACACAAAGAAAAAGAATTATTTATTTCCCAGTTTTATCATTATTTTTTAATGCACAATAGCAAAATGTTCCTTTATTTAATTTCTTGCTTTCTTGTGGATGAGCAGTTGTGCTTAGGTAGGTCTTATCTTTTGAATGTTAACAATCTACCCAGAATTAGATGAAAATTTAAAGGATGACATTTCCTTAATATTTCTTATAGAATCCATTGGCATTTCTGCTACTTTGAATAGACAAAGCTGGATGATTTGATCATAAATACTTTATGTGTGGAGGAGAATAGGCAATTATTCTCAGTGCCTGCTCCACTGAGATGTTTTTCCCCCCTCTGTTATTGAGCTAAAAGAAATTTGACAAACCAATCACAAATTTACAACTACGGACCTCAGACTGAAATTAAGGACGGCTGAAATATTTTTCCTCGTGGAAATTTGAAATGTGTCCTTCCAACTCCACAAGAGCAGGGGAAAGGCACCGTTTGGTGCCACCTGGAAAACAAAAGGACACCGTGGAAAGCCAGCAAGGAAACCTGGCCAGGACCAGGGGGCAATTCCAGGGCTGTGCAGCCGCTCTGAATAACGGGAAATTGCAAAGGCTTTGCCAAATGTGTGAATCTGAGAGCCTGGGGCAGCGCCAGCCCATTCCTGCTCTGGCTGAGTCTGGTGTTACCCTCCCCTGGTCGCTGTTAGATCAATGCCGAGCTCTTCTGCAAAAACCTCCCGCTGGGGAGTGAATGAAACCAGATTTTGTTTGCTCAGTGTGGTGGTGGGAGAGGAAAGGGCTCCTAACTGCAGATTCCAGGCTGACAAGGGTCTACATTATGTCATCCTCGTTTTTCAAGTTTTCTGAGGCACTTTCTAACTCAGTGTTTTCCATAGTTCTTAGCTTTCTCTCACACACGGGTGTTGTTATCAGAAGTCTGGTTTTGATATGATGAGGTTGTTTCCACACTTTCTCTTGTGTGAAGAAAAACTGATGGGCAGTTGTCTTGACCAACAGGATGGGAGAGGTGTCAGCCTTCTTCTCCAATCCTTAGTCCATGTAAAAATACTATAAATATGGAGTGAGATGTTTTAATAAATAGTTTTTAGCCTTCTCATCAGAGTGTCTGTGTGTGTCCTTGCGTGTCCCACAGCAACAACATTTACCCTCCCAAATTGTTCATTAGGACGACTCCATTTTCTGCCCAAACGCTCAGCACATGAAAATCTGCATCTGCCCTGGAGAGATTGTGATGCTCCCCTGTCTGCAGCATGACTGTGCCTGCTTTAGCCCAGGCTCCTTGGGATTTCACTCAAAAGTGATGCTGGTAGTTTCCATGTGCTTAAAGAGTTTTTCATGATGGACAACAACAAAAATAAATAAATATAAAACAACCCACGCTCCTCACCCCTTTGCTGTTTTTGAACTGTGTGTCTGGCGATGCAGCACGAAGCAATAAATGCTCTGCTGTGCCTCAGCTCCAGACAGCTGCTCCCCTGGATTCTGAGCAGAGCTGCTTTCCCTCCTGTTTGCCTGGCACAGAGCAGCTCCCTGCTCAGTTACTCACTCTGTTTTGGGTGCTTGTGACATGGCAAGTGAGATTCAGTCACTCCAACCCATCCAGACAAACCCTCAGCGGCTCAGGAGTTGTCTCCTGGAGGAATAGAGCTTTGGATAAGGTGATCCCTGCTCTCCCTCATGCCTTAAGTTTTAGCTTTTTTTATAATTTTTAGATTCTGGGCTGTTTTAGTGTGTAGTTTTAAGTCCCATATTAAATGCTACTGAGCTCTCTTCACAGAGCAGGGAGACAAAACAATTCCTTCTCCAGCTTGGGAACAAGGACAACTTTCAGCCCAAGAACAAAACCAACAGTGAAGGGAGAAGGAAAAACAAGGAGGATGGAGCTTCATAACCTGGAACTGTAATTGCACAATTAACTCCAATGTGCTGATGGAGCAGAACTTTTATAAGTGTGAGATCTCATGATCAGTTTTTATACTTTTACCTTTGGAATTATCTGACATTCCACCTCCCTTTCCAAGGTGGGGCCCAGACCTGCACAGCATTCCAGTCCCAGATGTAGAACACATTTCCTGCTGCCTGCACAGACACTAAAAGTACCTTTTTTGGTGCTACCCCACCTCATTCTTTAATTTCACTCTGATTTTCAGCTGATGGCAGTGCTCTCTATCCATCACCATGCAGCAAGGTTTCCTCATGGGAATTTAACAGCAGATCAGTCCTCACATTGGATTTCTGCTTTTTCAGAGACAAAAGCTCTCAGCGCAGGCAAATCACTTGATTCATGCCTGTGAATAAATGACCATGGATCCAAATTTCTTCTGCTTCCAGCCCTAAGCAAGCCTTTCCCATGGGAAACTGTGTCCCCAGCCCCTCACCCTGGATTCAGAGTTTTTCTTTGTGTTATGAATATGTTGAAGACATGACAACTGTAAAAAGATGTTTGAAGCATGTGATGAGTGAGAGTTGCACATGTGAGAGAACATAACTGTTCTTGGGCCTTAAAACACTGCCTGTTTTTAGTCTGCATTGATAATACATGATTATTTCTGGGAATCTATACTTTGACAGTGCTTATTTGTGCAGCAAAATGCACAAAAAATATACAACATCAAGCCATCCAAGTGTGGGCAGGACTGCTGCTATCCTCTCCCTGCTCAATTGTAATTCTTTCTAGTTCTGTGCCTGTGCCAAGCAGGATTTTGAAAGGATTGCACAGCCATATGAAACACCCAACAGGTTTAAGAAGAAATTAAATTAAACTATAAACCTAATTGCATGGCAGGAAAATTCAAATCTTATAATTCTGGTTACTCTAGCTTAGAAAGGTTTGTAGTGTGTTTTAAGCTGTAGGATGAATCCATTGGAAGCATAACCTGGAAGGGACATGGAGGTCATCTTTCATTTCCCTGCTCTGAGGCTACACAGGCTGAAAATTTTCAAGCTATGCATTGTTTCAAAAATTGTATGTGCGTGCATGAGTGCCAAGGGAAGAGCTAAGGTTAATGTTTTATCAGTTTCCTGCTTTCAAATGTCAAAACACATAACTTGAGCAGGGCCAGTAACACGGCCACATAAATAAGAGAATGATGGCAACTGGGTGGAATCCCATTTGGAAAATAAATTGGAGGTGGAAAACAACCCTAGAAACAATGTGATAAATGCTTGTGAATCAACATGTGTCAGTGTGTTATTTGTGCACGCTGGGATTTTGTTTTTCAGCCAGCCATGAGTAAAGCTCCATCTCAAGCTGGTGGCTGCTCCCCTGCACTTCCCCTCCTCGTGATCATATTGACAAGAGCCTCGTGCAGAATAATGACAGATTCTTTATCTTTAATTATCCCTTCAGACCTGCAGGGTCTGGGGAATTCACAGAGGAGGAGACCCAGAGCACCTGGAATTATTGCTGCAAATGATTGTATTGACCTTGCCAGAAAAAAAAAAAAAAATTTCTTTGTTAATTCATTTTCTGGTGTGGGGATAGGCCAGCTAAAGAAAAGGCAGGCACCAAAGAGGGGCATTGGGTGTTAAATGGGGGATGAAGTTCTCTCAGCAATTTGGTCATTGCATTTTTACATCTATCAATTTGAATAATACCACAATTATTGCATGCCAGCATCTTAAGAAAATTAGTTTGAATGTTATAAAAAGAGTTAAAATAATGGCAATAAAAAAGACTTTCTTCACCACCACAGTTTGCAAGTGAAAGTTCTGCTCTGCTGGCACAGCACTTGTGGAATATTCTTGCAGCTCATCTGCTGCTGTCTTGCCGATTGCAATGCAGATTTGAAGTCAGCATCTGCAGGAAACTCCTGTTGCCATTTTTTTTTTTCAGAAATTAGGCATTCAGAGAGGAGCTCAGCCTTGAGCAAGGGCATCTCATGAAGCTTTTCACCACCACTGTCCCTCTTGGGTTGTGTTTTCAACCCACTGTGAATAAATGAGCCAGCACAGCCAAATGTGAGGGGACAGAAACTTCACACAGCAAGAAAAGGAAAGGTCACCAGGTTGTGCTTCTGCCCTGCTGTTCAGCCTCTGCTCTGCTTGCAGGGCTGCATTTTGATAAACTGCCCTTTTAATGCAGGGCAGTTTGCATTTTGATAAACTCTGAAATCAATTACTGATAACATCCTGGCTGTGAACAGCCCGGCTCAAAGAATCTTTGGGTATCAGAAAAAAATGGGCAGGTGAGACACACGTAATTTATTAATTTGTGTTTCTTATCATCCCAAACGTCCACTGTGTTCAGTATTTTCTGGGGCCAGCAGGACCCTTTGTTGGGCTGTGGATGAGGCAGGTGCTGGTGCTTTGGCTGGATCTGGAAAGGAGAAGGAAAAGCCTTTTTTTCACCCTTTAAAGCCAAGCCAATGGCAGCCACTGATTGCCACAGGAAATTACTGCTCCCACCAGGAGGAACTCTCAGGACTTTCCTGCCCAAAAGCTCATTTGCTCTCAAAGGATGATAGAGTTCTTCATTTCGCAAAGTTTCTTGAGTTTAATTTCCTGCTCTGCCTTCATTTATTCGGAGTGGAGAGCTCTGGCAGCCCCTGCTGTTCCACTGGGCAGGGTCCCCTGGGCACTGCCTGGGGTAAACTGAGGCAGGAGTGCCCAGGTGGGTGCTAAAGCTGCTTTTTGCTCATGTCAGAGTCCCCAAATTGGCAAAGTTCTGGTGCTTTGTTCCCTCTACCCACCACGCCACCAATGCCACATGAAGCAGGTGAATTGCTCTCATCACAGAGCACACCCATATTAAAAAACTAAATCAATTATTACAAATGTATGCAATTGTATATATACAATTATTAGAAAATAATAATTATAATTATAAGAAATTGTTGCAAATTAGCTTTAATGTAAAAACTTTAGTCTTAGAAACAAAAAACAGCAACAAATAACACATGCTAAAGAAACTCCACTGTACAACCAATTACCAAGCAAAAAAACAATGTACCCACCATTTTTACTAATAGTTTTTATTCTGTTGTAAAAATAAAATGAAAGTAAAAAGTAGATATATAGAGTCCCACACAAATCCCACACATTACAAAAAAAAAAAAAGTAAATTAAGCCAAATTGTTAAAATCAAAGCCTTTCAACTAACCTTAAATGGTGCTTAAAAAAAAGCGGCCAAAGCTCTACCTCTACACTAATTCATAAATAGTAGCCAATGCTCTGTAAAAATAGCTAAAAAAGTAAAAAAAGACTAATTGACAACATAAACAAATTTAAGCACTAAAGATTAAAAAAAAATACCACTATTAAAATTAAAAAAAGCTATAAGAATCCTCCATATAAATGCCCATATCCCCAAAAAATAAAACTAATAAAACCCCACCAAAACAGCAATCAAATAAACCAAGCTACAAATAAACCAAGCTGCTGGTGCCTGATGCACCAGTTAAACGCTTGTTGCAGAGTCACATCAGTGTTAAAATAATCACAATGCATTTGTTAATTTTCTGCTCTGAATAGCTGAGGAGAGCCCAGCGGTGCTGGGACAACACAAAAGCAATTTTGCAGCGTGCCAGAGCCAGGCTGGTCCATCAGGGACTTGCCAGCACTATTGATGTGGTCTGGGATGGAGTTTGACTTGAAAGATGAAGAGGAAATTAAGTGTAACAGGGTGATAATGTGATGATCAATGCTGCTTGCTGCAGACTCTGCGTGTGCCCTGGAAAGGGAGGAGATTTCTGTGCTCTGGCCAGGGCTGTGTAAGGGGACAAGGCTGGTCTGAAATGCAAAGCCAAATGGGAGTCGTTAGTGTGGCAGGGTTAACTCCGGGGCTTTGCTAACAGGATGAGATGATGTCCCAGCCTGTCTCTTTCAGGAGAGCATAAATAGCCCTGGGGCTTGCCAGGAAATTCCCTCTTCTCAGTAACCACGGTTCTGTTTTCTCTCCTAAACACTGAGAGTAAAGATGGGGATTTGTGGAGGAGTCCTTTTCCTCCAGCACTTGAGTAGCCTGGGCTGTAACCAGAAACCTGTTGTCATAAAAACTCTTTTTTGTTGTTAAAAGTCTGATTTCCATGGAAAAAACGTCAAGGATTTTCTTTTTAATGGGACTCTCTGTAGAAGGAGTCTTCCCTCAACAGGAAGAACTGTGCTGAGTATCATGGGCCTCAGAGTCATCTACCATGAAGCTTTTTGGTCATAAGTGTTCCTGAGAACTGATCCAGGCAGGAAAACCTCTGTGTCCCACCTTGGGAATCCTCCAGGAGTCAGGAGGACTGGTCTCCGTGGCAGACATGTCTGCAAAAATTCTCTTTGGGCAACGCCATTTGGAATTTTTGATGATGTTAATGGCTCCCACAAGGGAAAACGAGACTTCTGAATGTCTGATTGCTTGTAGGATGTGGCATTTATTATTTATCCTACATGCTTTTGTAGCTGGTTATTGCTAAACATCCTTATCCTCGTGGGCTCCAGTGCTTTTATAGGATGTCAAGTTCTCAGGAAGTCATTATGGGATTCATTAGGGATCTCCATCTATCTCCCATCTTTCTATGCATGTAGGAGTTTCATTGTCCCCCTAACTATTTTATTTTGACTTGTTGCAAAGCCCAGTGGGTGGATTTCTGCCCTCTGGACTTTTTTTCCACAGCCAGTGAGGTCTTTATTGACAGCATCTGGTCCACTCCCTGAAATGTTTTTAGCTACTTTCCTCAGTAATATCAGATTTTGAACCAGCTAATGGGATTGCCTTATCCCAGTCATATGGCTTAAAATATCTTGTGGAGTCAAAATTTCAATATTTTAATCTTCCATTGACCATTATATGAACCCTTGCAATTCACTGTGGCTTTTCTACAAAACTAAATTGCTTAGCAGTGGCTCATACCAAACCTTTTTAGAACATCCTTGAAGAGTCAGCAGCTTTCCAAGACAAGATCTTCTTCTAAAATTCCTTTTCTACACAGTAAACTTTTATTTCTTGGCATTACTGGCCATTCAGTTGCTGTGTCATTTACCTTTGTTTCCTATTTAATGTTAAGCTGACTTTCAAGCCATTCACAGGGCAATTTTGGCTTTACATTTTTGTAGATAAATTGCATAGAAGGTTTAATTAACTAATTATATATCCACAGTGAGTCATAGCAGCCCCATAATTCAGAACTGCAGCAGTCTGGCCATCACCAGGGCAATTCTGCTTGTGCTTTAGGGGATCACAACACCAATCACAATATTGGTGCTCTGAAATTGGCAGTTTTGGTCAAAACAGGAGATTTTGAGGCAAACAGAAGAGAATTGAATTGATATTTGGGGAATCGTTTGGATATGGAAGCCAGGCACCAGTTTCAGAGATCACGAGTGTTTTAAAAGCCTGGGATGAGCAGGAATTTTTCAGGAATTAGGCATTCAGAGAGGAACTCTCTGACCAAGGGCATCTCATGAAACTCTTCACCATCCTGTCCTTCCTGGGCTGTGTTCCCACCCCACTGTGAATAAATTTCAGTCTCCCAGCATGTGACTGCATGGATCTTTATAATTAGTTGCATTCAAAATAAGAGATGTTGGGGATTTCCTTCTTTTTTCCTCTATTTTTGTGAAAGGTTATTTGTAAGTTTGTGCATTTTCAAGCTGGATGCAACCTGAGCCAAAGCTCTGGAGTGCTTACTCCAGAAATCGGGATTTGGTCCAACACATTGTTTCATGTCTGCATATCCCTGGTTTTTACCAACCCTTCCCCTCTTGAAGCATCAAGAGTAGTTGGTAAAAATCTCCCAGAGCTGGTCTAATGATCCCTTCAAAATGAGCAGGAAATAAATTACTGCAGGAACCACACTAGGTAGATGACATGATTTAACTGAGCTGAGTCCCTGAAGAATCAGCCTGGTGATTATGGGAAGTGTCTTTTTAAATGAGATAATTTGAAATTAAGTCTCTTTTTTCACATCTGCTTAGCCCAGTCTATTGTTCAGAGTCTATGGCTCAGGTTGGTATCTGATGTTTCAAACAGCAGTGCCCAGAGTGTCTCCTGATGAGTTTAAAGGAATTTGAGACCCTTTCATTCTTGAAATTGCAATGAGATTAGGAAGCAGAGTGGTTAAAATGAGTTTTTGCACTGCTAAAAAAGACACCGCTGTATAATTCAGAACTTCTCAAAAGACAAAATAATTTAAAAGACTGGAAGGCTGAAAATAATCCACCTTGAGAGACTGCCTGCTGTCCAGAGCATGGAGCCCAGCTCCTGCAAGCTGCAGTTCCCTTTGTTTTCTGAGGATATTCCCCACGGGGTCTGCCAGACCAAGGGCTGCTGGTTAAAAATGTGCTGGGGAGCAGAAATGCAGAGAGAGCCTGGACATTGTGCTTTGTGCAGCTCACCCAGGCAAACAGGCAGCAGAGCCATTCTCACTCAAGCAGCAAGAGAGGTTTGTGATTTCAGTTTTGCAGGTCTCTGTCTCTGACACTCTCCTGACAGAAATCATGAGGGATCCACTGAAATATCCCATTTATTGCAGTAAATTCAGATGGCTGGTGATGTTACAGGTCTGGGTCATGATTGCTGCCAGGCACAGGTGTGTTCTGGCAAGGTGAGGGGGCAAAGAACTTAATTATTATCATCATCATCATTATTATCATTATCTTTAATCTCTCAAGGCTGGTGAATAAAGCCCAGATTTTCCAGCTTCTGAGTGGCCAGGAAAGTATCCAAGACAAGTGTTGTCAACCTCTTGGATGTGAGGATGAATTCAGGATCAAGCCTTCACTCTCCTGCCTGGGTAAATCAAAATTTTCTGAGCTCTCTCAGCCATTCCAAATTGCAATTTTTTCTTCTTTGTGCACTGGATGTGCCAAAGGAAAGGAGAGAGAGCTGGAGCCACACAGTGATGAGGTTCCAAGGAAATTACACTCCCCACTCCAAACAGAATTTTCACAAACCATTCAGTGGTTTTCTCCTCTGCTGCACACTTTGTGTCCAACCTGTCGTGGCAATCTTGCTCTGGAGTTTGAGGGAGCCTCAGCCTTTGCCTTCCACTCTCTGCAGGGAGATTTTCAGCTTGACAGCCACAAATCAGGCAGCTTACAACACAGATTCAGGATCCCGAGTTCCAAATGCTGGCTTTACAAATTGCACCTCCATTACGTAAAAATAAAGCAATTTATAGCCACGGGCAGTGCACACAATGCTTCAGTGCACACTGCTGGGCTGGATGGGTTTGACAGGCTGAAACCAGCTGCTTTCCAAAGGAACAAGCCCTGCTCCATGATCCTGTGTCAGAAAAGCCTGCTGATCTTCCAGATCCAGGTAGATCAGGTGGAAATTCTGCGTGTAGCCATTTTAATCCGGAATGAATGCAAAAATTGAAGCTGTAAATTTGTTTGTCTCGCTCAGGTTTCTCTTGTTATAAGGCTGCTCATCAGAAATAATAAATCCATGCACTTTTTTCTTCTGAAGCACTGGCAAGGTTTAATTATATCATGATTTATTTTGCAACATCAAGACCAGGACTTGAAATATTTACTCAGGAAAAAAATTAGAAACCACAGAGAGTATTCAATCATTCACAACCAGAGAGCTGAAATTCCTTCTGTGTCCATTTAGCAGACTGAGTGCAGAATAACCCTGTATGGGGACCTCTGACAGAGGCAAAGAATAAAACTCAGGCTTTTTGATTTCTAATGCCCTTTCAGACTGAGCCTTATTAATGCACCTCATCCTGAGGAACAGTCACAAACTGTAGTCCAGGCTGTCTAATGCCAAGGACACAAGGGATTAGTGGAAATAGTAACAATTTGGGGCCCCAATAACAGAGTTGTTGGTTTTGGGGTTTTTTTTTAATAGTCAGATCTACTCCAAAAGCTTGAATTGTTATGAATGTGTTTGGGTTTTGGTGGAGGGATGTGCCTCTGATTTTAGCCTGTGATCTTTCCCTCTTCTCCAGGCCCTGCTGGGCATTCCTGGTGGGTTGTTGTCCTCCTGGAAGTGTTTTCAGATCCCAGCCAGTGACTGAAACTTCGGATACAAACTGAAAAATTTCTTATGGCAGTTAACTGTGTGGGGAGACAAAAGTGCATTACAAATGCTCCATGCTTGCAGGGTAAAAAAGTGCCCACCACGGAGCTGTAATGGATGGGAGCAAAGCTGATTTGAGAAAGAGCAATCAGTCTGCCTCAGAAAGAATTATCCCAATTTTCAAGCCTGAATTTTTCAAGTAACTCTAGATCAGTATGCAGAAAATTATTTTTCATATCTAATTTATGTTCACTAAAAGGATCATAAAATTCTCCAGATTCTGCTTCTTCCAATTTCCAGCTGTCTCAGGAAGACTAAGAATTGCCACCATAACTCTAACTCTTGATGTGTGTTTAGTTATCAAAACACTTCGTTACATCACTCCAGAAGCCTTGACATTAATAGTCAATTCTTCAGCTCTTTATTCAAGTGAATGGTGAACTCAAAATTATAAAATACAACGGAACTGGTGTCAAACTAACTGATTATTCAATGAAAATTCAAATAACTGAGCAGGCAGATAACCAGACCTGAATCACAGAATGAGGTTAGCTGCTGGGGTGGAAGTCATTCATGTTTCATAATTTCATCATTTCAGTAGGTTCTTGGGATTGTTGGGGTTTTTTTTTGTTTTTTTGGGGTTTTTTTTGCAGCTTGTTAAAAATGAGATGTGGTTTTGTCATGGTTCTTGTCCTCTCAAAACAAGCTGCAAAACCTCAGGGCAAGCTCACACAGCTCATTGCAGAAATTATTCACTAAATCTAAAGTTGGTTTTGTTTATTTCAGTGGAGTTATGCTGGTTTACATCAGCTGGAGATATGAGAGCCACTTCTTTGGATTTTCCACCAATTCCTGCAAATCCACTGGTGAATGGGAATGAAAATTTCTGACTGTGTGGGTTTGAGATGTGCTGTGTGTGGGGCTCTCAGCCCCATGTGCCAAATATATTCAGGTGCATTTCAGCCAAAACACCCTGGAAATGATGCTGCTCGTATCTGTGATTCTGAAATGGAGCATTCACTGAAATTAGAATGTTGCAGTAAAATTGACCTTCTGATTTGGGGTCTGTTAGGAAAATTATTTTCCAATGGAAATAAACTCCAAATCTGCCATTTTATTCAGACTGCAGGAGATATTAATCTTCTTCTGGCTGTTTGGAAACAGGAATGTCTTCTAAGTTCTTTCTCACAGCTTTTTTTCTTTTTTCTTTTTCCTCACTCCACAGAAATATTTTCTAAATTTCCCTTCCAGCATGAGCTCTATCATCTCACTGCAGGTCAAATGTAGTGCATCCTTGCCTCTCTTTCCCTAAGAAATTCATTAGGGAGCCACAGAAGAGCTGATAATTAGCTGTGAGGGACTTGCAGCAGATGTTAAATATTGCAGCACTGATAGTTTTGTACTTTGAGATCTGAGATGCTGGAAACCTCATTCCTTGCTGAGGAATGGTTCCCCTCATTTCCAGGGGCTGGCTAGAGGAATTTAAGAGATAAATTGGCCAGTGAATATATGAGCTGATTAATAAAAATTCCACACACTTAGCCTGGAATATCCTGAGTTTAGAGCCAGCTCAGACTCTCAATAGTTTATGCAACGATGCTTCAACGCCAACCTGAAACTACAAATCCAAGAGGCCTCCCTGGGCTCCCTGGGCACTGATTTGGGTCGTGTTTCTCAAGAAGAGGTACAAGGCAACAGTGGGATATGCAGAGATGGAGAGCAAAGCCAAACAGAGATAAAAGGAACAAGGACTTGTAAGCCTGTTGTAATTTGCCTGATCCCGTTGAGAGGGATATTTCACGTGCTTTATTTTGGATAATCAGTGTTTAAACATTGTGTTTAAACATTTTCCTCCTGCAGATTACCACTCCCTGGCTGAGCTGAGACCCAGGCCCCAGGGATGGACAGCTGTGTGCTGCCAAACTGACAAGGAATATTGAAATGAATGAATTCAGGGAGTCAAAGCTGCTTCTGAAGCTGTGCAGCCCCAAACCCCCAGCCCTGCAGCATCCTTTTCCTCACAGGTCACTGCATCCCTGCCAGAGCTTCCCTGGGGCACAAAGCACCCAGTGCCAGCTGCTGGGGCCAGACATGGCCCTGGGAAAGGTCTGGACTGCCCAGGTGACCTTCCCAGGTGCCACAGTCCCTCCCACTGAGGTGCTTTTGATCCCAAGGAAGGGCCTGGCCCTGTGCACACCCCATTAGGAGCCCAAATTTTGGCAGCTGCATCTGTTTAATTGGGACTCTCAGCAGAGCAGGGAGCCTGGGGGCAGGTAAGACATCACTCAGATATGAATTGCAAATGTTTCAAAGCTCTCCCCTGGATAAAACCTTCCAAGGGCTCTGATATTTGTGCTGCTCCCATTCCAGGTCGGTCTCCTGCACTTGGATAGGAAGTTTCTTCCTGTGCAGAGAATATTTAATGGATGAATGCAAGAGATCTGCTTAATATGTGCCAGCTCTTTGTTGTGCATCAGGATAATAAACCTTTCTCAGAGCTACTATAGATATTTGTGCATTTCAAAGGCTATTTTAGAGAATTTTCAGCACTTTCTGCATGAGCTGAGTCCCGAACTCCTGGGATTCTTTTTGTTGATAGCTGTCAGAAGTCCCTTAAACACTAAATTCTCTTTATAAGGTCCAGAACCTGAAGAATTTTGTGGGACTTCCTCTGTGTTTTATGTTACTAAGAACTGTATTTATCATTGTCACTTTTACCTGATTGTCTGTCCTGAATGCCACTGATATTGCAGGAGAGAACTTGGGGGAGATGCAGCTGAAAATGTACTAAAAATAAAAATGGGGTTAAAAAATAAAAGGCAAACCTGGTATAGGATTGTGCTGGGAGGTTGGCTCTACACTCATCATCTTTCTAATATAAAAAATCATAACATTTTCTAAATATTTTGTTAAATTATCACTTCACACAGCATTTTGTTAGTGGTTTGCTGACACCTCTTCAAACTCTACAAACTCCTTCAAACAAAGCCTTTTCCACTGGTGCAATCAGAGAGCTGCCTGATTTAGAAAAAAAAAATATTATTATTAGTGCTAAGTTGTCAAAAAAATGAACAACACAAAATTAACACTGTTAATTAACAAAAGTTACAAGTGCTTCTTGATCCCTGTTGTTCTGTACACACAATTTTCAGAAAATGAATTCTTTTGGAAGAAGTAGATGGGAAAATATTGCTGTTGAAAAAAAATGCCACCTTACCAAGCCAGCTTTTGAGAACTTGGGAATCCTTTTTCCTGAAAAAGAAACAAAGAGTTTTGTCCTACTTTTGTAGAGATTAGCTTTTGTTTAATCTTCCAATCTTCTGGCATCCTGAATCACTGACTACTCTAATAACAACATAGTATTTAATCCTTATGAAACATGTAGTGATAATTCAGCCTAAGAAAAAATTGGTGTTTTACTTTTAGCTGCCAGCTAAAAGCTTAAGCTAAACTTTCTGCTTTTATACAAAAAAAAAAAAATGTGGAGGGTTTTCTCCCTCTTTTTTTCCCCCAGTAAATTCTCTAATCATATATTCCCAGTTATTTCAGATATCTTCATCAAAGATGGCCAGCTCTTACAGTGTTTTATTTTATATTCCCTTAGAGCAGACTGAAGGTTCACCCTTCCACTTTGTCATTAAACAAGTAAGAGAAGAAAACCTGTCAGTTTTAGGAGGTCTTTATATATACTCACTTCACAAAAACCAACATGTGTTGTCTTTGGAAGAAAACAGCTGTTGAGTAAAAAGAAAAAAAAAAAAAACAGATTGTAAAAGGTCTGCAGAATGTCATTAATATTTTCTGATGATACGGGGAAATATGTTTTGAGAAAAGAAAGTTCATAATAAATCAGCCTCCCTTTTTCCCCTTCCTGTGAGCAGACACCCATCCTCTCTGCAGGTGAAACACTCAGGGTAGGATGTGCTGCACCTGCAGAGAAGGAGTGAAGGGTAACCCCTGGTCAGATTTCAATTCTGTCATTTCAGCAGCTTCACGTGATCCCAAAATCTCCAGGCCAGACTGGGGTGATGGTCAAAATCCTGTTTGGTCTTGCATGACTGATTTGAACTCTCCTTTTTTTGTGGTTAGATTTTTAGTCTGGTTTAATTTCAGCAGAGATTTATCTGCAGAGGAAAAGCTGAGGTCTGAAGATCAATTCATTTTGTTCCTTCTCCCTGCCCACCTTTTCAGGAGTGATTTGTTTGCCTTTCCCTCAGCTTGCACACATTGTATTTGCATTTGTAGGTGATGAAATACTTGACTGATTTTTAATACTTCTGTAATTTGGTCCACTTGTTCCCATCCATGAAAAGAGAGGTAATTTGTTTCACCAGGAGCTGCCAGGAAGCTTTTTCAGCTCTTAGCTGGAGCTTCCATTCTGGAAAGGCACACATCACTAACCGAATTTATTTGCTGCTCTCAGGGTGAATTCCTTGTGAAGGAGGGCTGGGCCTGAGCTTTTCTCTGCAATTGATGCCTCTGAAGTGTGAAAGGAGACAGTAGAGAGTGTGTGACAAAACTTGAATCTTTTAAATAGGGGCAAAAGTGCCCTGAGTGTGCCTAACACAGCATTCTGCTGCTGCACTGTGTCCTGGGAGATTTACTGTGCTGTTTTTCCTCCCTGAAGAGATTATCTTCACCTAAAAATAGAGGTTTGGATGAGTGCCCGCTGAAGCTTTTCCCTTTTTCTTCTGAATTCTGGTTCCCTTTACAGAGGCTTAGATTCCCAACAAGAGAAGAGACATTTCTGAGTTAATTAATCAGGTTTAAGGTGAGGGATCATTATAGATTATTAGGGGCAGGAGAAGTTTGGCCTTTGTAGGGAATTCTGACACCTGGGGATGAGGGGTCACCATGTTGGCTGGCAGGAGGGCAAGAACATCATCTTATCTGTAGAGAATTCAGACTGGAGCAAATGAGCTGGGTTTTCTCTTTCAATCTTTAGAGTTAGAACCAGTTTCTCTTGCATTATTTGTTGGCTGAGGGTTTCAGGTATTCCGAGTGCTGCAAGAAAACATTGCATGCAAGTTATCTCTGCCATGTAACATTGGGGGCTTTAATTAATTTAGGATTGAATGATCTGAATGTAGAGGAAAAGCAGGCCCGAGGTCCAGTGTGCTGAGATTTGCCCAATATCCTGATCTTGGTAGCTGAACACTATTCCTGTCCCTTCCAGTCCTATTTACAACTTTTGTTTCCAGCAGGAACCCTGGGCTAATTAATGTGCCTGTTCCATGTGGGTGGTAGCTTGAGTAGGTGCTGTACTGGGGCAAATCATTCTTTGGGTGATGAGTTTTTTGTCCTGAACTCTAGCATCCATCTGGGAATTAACCCCTCCACGTGCAGCTAAAGGCAAACATTGCAGGCAGCAGACTTGTGGGTAAATACATGGAATAAACACACCTGGCTCTGAGATGGGCTCTGTTTAACTGTTAGAGAAAGGTGCAAATAATGCCAAGGATGTAGGTTTGATCCCCATTCACTTCAGAGCTGGACTCTTGGTAGGTCCCTGTGATTTGAATTTTAAACATTTTTATTTTTCATCTCTTAAGAGCAGGATCCATTTCTGCCCTCTGGGTAAACCTGAATAAAACTTAACATTAATTTGCAATCTTGCCTTCATGCTAAGCTACCCAAAGTCTTTTATTGTTCATTTCACAGCTCTCAGAGCCTCAGCACCTGTAAAATCTCGAGCCTGGTGAACGATGTCTCTAGTTGGGAATGGGTGCAATGCTCTGCTGAGCTTGGAAATGTGCTCAGGTTTTTGTGGCTTTGTCGTGCAAAGGAGCTCAGAGATTTGTTCTGGCTTCTGCTGGGGACCATGCAGAGCAGAGCTCAGGTGAAAGGAGATTGAAGGAGAGGAGATTAAGGCATGACCAGGATCTCAGGGTGATTCTGGAATAAACCTGAACATTTAGATTACCAGGGGATTCCAGCTGCAGACTGAGGAGGAAACCAGAAAAGCTCAAGTTGCATTTGTTGGAATTGTTGTTGGAAAGCAATGTGCAATGATAGGACAAGGAGGAATGGCTTTAAACTGAGAGAGGGGAGATTTAGATTAGATTTAGAGAATAAATTCTTCCCTGTGAGGGTGGGAGGCCCTGGCACAGGCTGGCTGCCCCTCACAGTGTCCAAGGCCAGGCTGGACTGGGCTTGGAATGTCCTGGGATACTGGAAAGTGTCCCTGCCCATGGCAGGGGGTGGCACTGGATGATTTTTGAGATCCCTTCCCACCCAAACCAGTCTGATTCAGAAGCAGGGTGCTCACAGTCTGCTGTGGGGTTTCATAGGCCTGTGACATCTTTTTGTCAGATTGAGTGAGCTCTGATTTTGGAGTTCAAACTTTAACAAAATAGAAAAGATAGGAAATGAGAAAGGGGACCCTCACAGCGACCTGACTGAGGGTCCTGTTTGGCCCCAGTTTTGGGCTCAGGTCTGTCTGTAGGAGAGCTGGAATGCAGCCCCTGGAGGGTGAGCACATCATCCATCCCTGTGTGCTTCACTTCCTTGAGAGGCTGGGGGAGTGGGAGAAATCCTCAGCACATGTCTTAATCCTGGCTCAGCCCCAGAGCACTGTTCCTGCAGATTCAGCTGCACTCCCGGGGACATTTGGAGCATCTGGTGATCAAACACTTCCTCAGCAATTCCCTTCAGGCAGTAAAAGTCACCGAGTGTCTGGGCTGGAGGGGGCCAGGGCACAGAGGTTTCCAGGAGTGCAACTGCAGGTCACAGCTGGGGATGTGCCAGCTTGGAAAGTGCCTGCTCTGGCACCCCAGAATTCCTGATCCAAGGGAGAAAAAATGGATGGATGGATGGATGGATGGATGGATGGATGATGGATGGATGGAAGGGAGGGAGGGAGGGAGAGAGGAAGAGAGGCAGGAAAGGAAGGAAAGAAAAGAAGGAAGGGAAGGGAAGGGAAGNGGGAAGGGAAGGGAAGGGAAGGGAAGGGAAGGGAAGGGAAGAAAGGAAGCAAATTATACCTGTGGAAACTCATGAGCTTGAAATTTTTGTAATTTCTTTGGGCAAACCCACAGGTTCCATGAGGAAGAACCCCCACTAGTTCAGCTCCCTCTAGACTGCTTCCCTGCATGCAAACAGGACCTTGGGACAATTTCCTTGGATAGATTTTGGCAGAGTTAAGCCCTGTGCAGAGCACACATCTTAGAAGGGACTTGACTTAGCCACCACATTTTATGAGAGGAAAACTTCCCAAACGATTATAAACTTGATTATTCATCAGAAAAGCAGCTATGAGAAATGAGTGCTGTGTCTGCCTGGTTCAGAGTGCTGGCCCAGGACTTTTTGGCTGTGTTTTCTTGCTCTCTGAATAAAACAGGAGGATCACATAAATATTGGCAGTCCTTGGTGGTGCCTTTTAGCCAGAGCTGAGCCAGCAAACAGCTCTGTCTGTGCCAATTCCTCTCTCAAAATGAGCGTGCCCTTGAGGAGCAGGTTCAGCACCTCCTTGTAGCTATAAATCAAATATATTCTGTCTCATACACAGGGACACAACTATTGCCTGGTAGTTTACAGGTTGAGATATTCTTTGTTGTTGGTGGACCCTTTTCCTCTTTGTTGGAAACAGAACAAGTCAATAATTCCATGGGTTCCTTTATTCCTCTTTCCCAACAGAAATCTTATCATAATATTTAATTGCACTTTTCAGAGATTTCAGTGAACTGGGCGATTGAAGCTCTGTAGACTTTCAAACAGCTGGAAGCACTTAGCACAGGAATTATCTCAGAACCTGCAAAATTGGTCCTTTAATTTGCTGTTATTTCAACAAATAGGATTAAAGCCCAGCAAATTTATCTATTGACATATTTTTGCTCTTTTGGGAGATGATTTGAAACTTATTTTTCTTCTGTGTAGTGTTTTCTTCAATATCCCTTGCTCTAAAGTAATTTCTATGTATTTTCATTGTTATTTTGAGTTGTATGTTTTTTTAACGTCACTTGTGTAATAACACAGAGAAAGGGACCCTTGTTACAGTTTTATTCAGAAATGTGTTGTTTCTGGAGTTTTAAATTCTTTTGGAACATTTCTCAAACTCTGAATCCCTTATGGGATAAATCTCTTTGACCTTCAATTTTCCTCAGATATCTTTTTATCAGCAAGAAATGAGTTTAATTTGTTTAATCATGCATACTCACACCCTAATGAGCTGATAGTGTTATCTTGATCAGCTCTGGAAATGACTGTTCTAAATCCTGCCAGCCTCATTCAAGGTATGAACCTGGGTCTGGTTTGGAATTACAGATGAAATGCATGGTCTCACCCTCTCTTTCCTAAAAATATTCTCTAAAAATCAGTCATTTTGCTGGAGGGATGTGATCATGAATCTTTGCTGAACTATGCAACTGGTTTTTTTTCTTTAATCATGAGCTCATAGCTTTTTGTCTCTCAGAAACTTTGAGTTTGTTGTCTTTGAGCTGAGCTGATTTTTGTGAAATTCTCATGTAAGAGTCTTTCAGAGGTAGAAGAGTTCTGTCTAATTTGGTGTGGAATAAAACAGCTCAGAAAGCTTTGGGAGGGCCAGGTGAAGGTAAAACATCAGACCAATGAAAACACAAATGATTTGGAAAAGCAGATCCCTGAGGCATAAACTTATGATTGTTACCTGTTTTGTTGCTCTGGTCAAGATAGTTCAAAACCAGGGATTCATAAATTAAACTTTAATTAGAAGATGTTAATGGCTCTTTTCTTAGAGGAGAGTGTAACACACTTAAAGGGCAGTACAAGAGCTGTTGGTTGAGGAACATAAAAACACTTTATTTTATTAATATCCTTCATTCATGGGTGCAACCCAATTACCTTTAGCATTTTCTCACACGTGCCTCTAAGGTGATGAATTTTAATCAGAAATTTCTCTAATTTTGCAGAGCAAAGGAACAATTCCTGATGTGGGCAGGGGAAACCAGGAGAAACCATGGAGCTGGGGAAGGACCTCGTGGGGAGGGAGGAGGGCCTGGAGGCAGAGTTAAAGCCATTTAACATCAGCAAACACTCCTGCAGTTTGTCTGAAATAAAAAGTGAAACACCCTTGGATTCTCACAGAGGCTTCACTGCCCTGCAACTCCAACATTAATGGTTCCTAATCCTCTGCTTGAGGCAGCAGGAAAATTCTGTATTGGTCCATTTGTCCTTACTGAGAAGAGTCTCCTGAAAGCTGATGAAATTATTTTGTAGAAGCTGAAACAAAACCTGTTGGCTCCTCTGACAGGTTAATATCTGCCTGAATATTAGAACTGGAAAGAAAGAAATTTCAGAAGACATTAGGACTTAATTATATGCATGTCTGGACTTCAGTGCTAATACATTAAGTACTAAATTATTTTTTTTTAAACAAAATTTGCCAGGTATGAAGCAGTAGAGCTTTTCACTGAAATCTCAGGTGTTGTTTCAGGATGATTATGTTTTATTACTGATGGCATAACAGGCTGTAACTTTCTGAGGAGAAACACCTGAAGGGTCTTCTACAGCCCTTCCCTTTTAGATATGTGCTTGATTTTTACAGCTGCTGTATTTATGGCAGGAATTGAATGTGAAAATAATGAAATCTGAGTTGGATTTTTATCCCTCTTGCTGAATCTGCTGTAATAATCTGCTAAAATGCTCCTTAAGCACTTTTGCTTAGTGCTGGTAATCCAGGCTGGATTTTTGTGTGAGTTCCTGCGATGCTGTTCTGATTGCAGATCTTGCACACAGCGCCTGAGCTTTGGGTTTGGCTCTTCCCTCCTCTGTGGGCATTTCCCTGGCATAAAGGAACTACAGGAACACTGAATTTTGGGGAAAATAAGTTTTTTGAGAGCTGTCTTCTGTCAGAAGTGAAATGACAAAGACAGGAGCACAGGGGGAGGGGAAACACCTCGGTTCTTTCTCTTCATCTTTTTCTTGTGAGCATCATTTTAGTCATCCAGGAACAAAATAAAGTAACCCAGAGCATTAGATTTCATCCTAAAATTACAAATTAAGGACTGAGGTTTGCCCAGAAGAGCTGCAGCCTGCTCTTCAGGGCTTTGCTGGGTGTTGTGCAGTGGAAGGGGTGAAAGCCCCATTGTTTTTAAAATAAAAAGTTCACAGGAAGCAATTCAATACTTTCAGTAAAATGTGCTGGAATCTCTTCATTTTACCACGCAGAAACCCAACTGAATTTAGGAAACATGACTTTTATATCAGTCTTTTATCAATTTTAACTTCAATATGTGGCTAATAATTTATTACTTGTAGAAGTAAAAAACTGGGAATGTGCTGTACTTCTTCCTCTCCTTGACCTTCTAAGTTTTCATCATTATTTATAGATTACTGCCATGTATTAAAATAATTTTCTGAACCAAAAAAAGAGGGCAAAAATCTTTCATGAGAAAAAAAAACCAGAAGGGACATGCTGAGTGTAATTTCTGTCAGCAGATGTGCTTAATTGATGAAAATAACTGCACAACAGTGTTTGGGTGTGATTGAAATAAAATTGTTGACCAGTGCAAGTTTTAAATAGTTCTGCTATAATTAATGCATGGCATATGCAGTCCACTCCCTGAATTCTTATGCAGTTTACTCCTAAAATAAAACACTATTTCCTCAATGAATTTGTGACCTAATCAACCTGGTAACTTTATGTTATGAGTGTTAGTGCCTGGATGCAAAGACAAGTGAAAGGGAAATTTCAGGAGTTCTAACAGGAGGTTGAAATAATAAAATACTGAGCTGGTGAAATTAAAGGGAGTTAATTACTGAGATAATAACGTGTCCATCTTATGTAATGCTTCTCTACCAGAGGAACTGGTGAAACACAGAGGAGAAACATCTGGAGCACATCTGGGAGGTACCAGGGCTGCAGAGAAACCTGGAAAAATCAGCAGAACCCTTGAGGAAATGAGAGTTAGGTCAGAGCAAAGGTCTCAACCCCTCGGTGGGACTTCAGCATCACAGAAAATTTGCATTTAGCCCCTGATCAAAAGCCATTCCCTGTGCTTTGGGTCCAGGTCAGGCCAAGTGGGAAGGTCCTGGGCTGTGTTCAGGCTGGTGTCCACAGCTGGGATGCAGGGCTGGATATATTCCTGATTTCCCCCCAAAAAGCAGCACAGTAGGGTTTTTGCAGGTTCCTACAACAACAGGAGGTGCTGCTGTGTGAGAGCAGCAATTAGAAGCTTCAAAGGAGGTGTAATGCCTTGGTGAGGGCTGCACAGCGTGGCTCCCCTGGGAGATGGGAGCTGTTCCTCTGCTGTTTCTAGGATTCAGATCCAGGGAAAAAGGCTTTGAAGTCCCAGAATCCGGGTGCCAGGCGGCTCAACTGCTCTTTTAATTAAATCTGGTTAGGAAATGATACGATCTTGGCAACAACAGTATCTGCTAATTGTAACTGCTTGTTCTGAATTTGTTACTCAGTAGAGTTACACCGGCACTAAATGTTCCTCCTAACATATTTTTCCCTCCCCTGTAACACAATGAATCACGCAGGAGTTTTTTTCTGTGAGAGCTGCCCAGACCCTGCTATTAGAGGAGATTTAAGTTAAAATCGGAAATACAAGTGTTGGTCCCAATTGTGCTGGAAGTGCAAACACTCACTCCCCTGTCAGGCACTGGTGCTTTGTTTGTTTGTTTGTTTGAACTCTGTGATTCAGCACATTCTGGGGTTGTGTTTTGGAATTTACACGGGGTTAAAGGTGATTGAGTCAAGGTTTGGATTTCTGTCACTGTCCACAGTCACACCTACACCACAGAACCTGCTGGACGTGGAGCTGTTAGAAGCACTTGGGCAGTAAAAATCCCAATATTTCACCAGATATCTACATTTTTAGAACCATGTGGCTGAGCTAATTTTATGTGCAACCATGTTGAGCTAACTCCTGATCTAATAAGGAAATTTCTACTTGGAAAAACGAATCAGCTGCCCTACCTGATTGTTTGTATCTCCAAAGTGTGTGCCAGTGGGAGAAGTGGTTTTTTTTTAAAGCTGCAGCAGTTCTGCATCAGGATTTGTGTCCCAGCAGCCATCAGTCAGCAGGAGCAAGAACTGATTTGGCACTGCCAGAGCAGAGGGGCAGAGCCTCCAGAGAAATGCATCAGCACTCACAGGACCCTGGAGAGGTCTGGTTCATAGTCCAGACCAGGATTTTGTCTGGTTTATCTCACTGGACCTACTGTAGAGAATTGCTAGGGAAAAAAAAAAAAACAACAAAAAAAACCCCAAAAAACTAATTGTGAAAAATAAAAAATCAGATGTGCATAAACCAGCAGAAATTGCACATTTAATGGGACAAATGTAAATGTCTGTCATCTAAAGCTAACTTGTCCCTCTTGTGTTGGAACATCCCTGTGAATAATCCTCTGCAGTTTCTCTGCTTTGAATCATAAGGTCAATAGCAAGATAAGCCCAAGAGATTAATTCCAGTCACGTCATCCCAGTTGTGCCAACAACTGTGCTTTTCTTTACTTCAGCTGGCCAGGAGGGAGGGGAGCAGCTCAGCACCAAGGCTCCCAAATGGCTGCAGGAACCAGCAGAACTCTGCAGGTGCTGGGTTTGGATGTCCAGGTGGAGATGGGGCAGTGCCTGGAGGTGTCCCCAGGCTCCGATGGCACCAGGCTGGGCAGGAGTGGTGCCTGCCAAAAGCTGCCCCTGCTGGATGGTTGTTCACTGAGATTTGCCCCATCACAAGGACATGGGGACCTTGGTTCAAGAAACGGAGTAATGAAAGCTGAAAATCTGATTATAAACTAATTTATCTATGATTAATCTCAGTGCTTAAATGCATGCCCGAAATTCAGCGTGTCAGAGTCCTTGGGGGTCACGAGGGTTCTCACACTGACACGGGCCCTGAACACTCAGGTGTGTGTGCACACCTGGCCCTGTCACCTGTATGGAACTCACTGCCCACATCCAACCATCTGAGGGGTCAAATTGCACAAAACCACCCAATCTATCCTCAAAGGAGCATTGCTGATCTCTGCAAAGCCCTCCCTGTACATAGGTGCCCCAAAAGGGGAATCTTCCATTGCCATCAGGAAATCACTCTCACTGCATCTGGCAATCATTCACCTCATTATTTATTATTAATACCTTTGAATACTTCTAATCTATCATCACATTTTCCAGAAGGCTATTTTTTATCTTTCTTCCAGAGAAACCATTGCCATTCAACAAAAAAATATAACACCAAGGCTCTTTGATATGGTCAGTAGCTTGGGCTTTTTTTTTATTTCTCATTTTTATTTTAAATAATTATATGAAAAAAGAAGTTTGAAGATTTCTGCTGTCTAGTATGATATGTTTACAGTCTGCAGACCACAACTGCATTTCAAGCAAATGCTCTTGCAAACAAGTATGTGTTTTATACAAAGCAGTGCAATTTGTTAGGTACAGATTGATCTTCTGGCTACAGGCAAACTTTGAAAGCTGTCACACGCAACGGTTTTATTTTAAGCTTGTTACTGGCTTTAAATACAGAATTTGTGTTTGTATCTGTGTGCCTGGTGGATGAGCTGTGGGTAACCACACTGGTGTGTAGCCCTGAAAGAATGTGTCCTAAAGCCTGGCTCAGGACATCCATTGCAAGAACACTGGAAACTCAAAGGCAAATGAAATAACAAGTGTGCTTGTGCCAACAGAAGCTGGTTTGCTGGTTACTCATTCAGTGTTAGGTGTTCAGCAAGATGCACGGGTGGCAGAGGCAAAGTTTATTCTTAGTAGTCATAGAGAAGAATGAGCATTTATCACTGAATAAACTCTGACTGTTTTACATTCTCCCAACCTCCAGCTCCATGGGGATGTTTTGGAGCTGGCTCTGTTGAGTTGGCTGCTGCTTACACCTATGCCAGGAGAGAGGATAGCACTGTAACCTACGTTGTTGCTTTGCTTTGTGTATTTTGCTGATGCACACATATGCACGTTTCTGTCGGTGTTTTTGGGGAAGGCCAGGCTCAGTTCCCTGTGTGGATGTGTTTGATGGGGGATTCTTGGACTCATTTCCCTGTGTGGATGTGTTTGATGGGGGATTCCTGGATTCAGTTCCCTGTGTGGATGTGTTTGATGGGGGATTCCTGGACCCAATTCTCTGTGTGGATGTGTTTGATGGGGGATTCCTGGACTCAGTTCCCTGTGTGGATGTGTTTGATGGGGGATTCCTGGACCCAATTCTCTGTGTGGATGTGTTTGATGGGGGATGCCAGGCTCAGTTCCCTGTGTGGATGTGTTTTCTAGAGGATTCCTGGGCTCAATTCCCCGTGTAGATGTATTTGCTGGGGTCTCTAGGCTCAGTTCCCAGTGTAGATGTATTTGCTAGAGGATTCCTGGGCTCAGTTCCCCGTGTAGATGTATTTTCTGGGGTATCTAGGCTCAGTTCCCTGTGTGGATGTATTTGATGGGGGATGCCAGGCTCAGTTCCCTGTGTAGATGTGATTGCTGGGGTTTCTAGTCTCAGTTCCCTGTGTGGATGTATTTGATGGGGGATGCCAGGCTCAGTTCCCTGTATGGATGTATCTGATGGGGAATGCCAGGCTCATTTCCCCGTGTAGATGTATTTGATGGGGGATGCCTGTCCCTCCAGGACCAGGCTGTCAGTCTCGTTGAAGGTGTCACTTTCCCCGGAGCGATTGGCGCCCTTCGCTCGGCTCAGCCGCGACTGCAGCCGCTCGTGCTCCTTGCGCAGCTCGGAGTAGGAGTGGGAGAAGGTGTGGAATATCGAGGTGGCGGGGAAGGACATNCCTCAGCTCAGTTCCCTGTATGGATGTATTTGATGGGGAATGCCAGGCTCAGTTCCCTGTATGGATGTATCTGATGGGGAATGCCAGGCTCATTTCCCCGTGTAGATGTATTTGATGGGGGATGCCTGTCCCTCCAGGACCAGGCTGTCAGTCTCGTTGAAGGTGTCACTTTCCCCGGAGCGATTGGCGCCCTTCGCTCGGCTCAGCCGCGACTGCAGCCGCTCGTGCTCCTTGCGCAGCTCGGAGTAGGAGTGGGAGAAGGTGTGGAATATCGAGGTGGCGGGGAAGGACATGATGAGGATCCCGCTGAGGATGCTGCTGAGTGCCACCATCTGTCCCGGCACGCTCCGCGGCACCATGTCCCCGTAGCCCACGGTGGTCATGGAGATGATGGCCCACCAGTACGAGGCGGGGATGCTGGTGAATTCCAGCACCCTGCCGGACTCGTTCTCGGCCAGGTACACCAGGGGGGAGAAGAGGGTGACGGCCACGCACAGGAAGAGCAGCAGCAGCCCGAACTCGCGCGTGCACTTGCGCACGGTGAGGCCCAGGGTCTGCAGCCCCAGCGAGTGCCGCGCCAGGCGCATCACGTACAGGATCCTCAAGGCACGTAACACCCGCAGCACCAAGCCCACCTTCTCCAGGTACGTGTTGCTGCTCGGCCTGTCCTCCTCCTCGCTGCGGTCGTCCTCGGAGAAGATGAGGGAGGCGTAGTAGGGGGAGATGGCCAAGAAGTCAATGATGTTCAGGGGGCCCTTGAAGAACTGACACTTGCTCCTGGCCTGGATGAAGCGGAGGCAGAACTCCAGGGAGAACCAAGCCACGCAGATGGTCTCGATGACGAAGATGTAATAGCACTTCTGGGAACACTCGCCCTGGCACGAAACAGAGAGGGGAATAAACAAATGAACAGTCTGTGAAGCAACGCCCAAAAAAACACTGAGGGAGAAGCAATATGGGTCTGCCTGAGTCACTGGTACCAGAGATAAATAAACACACCCCAGCTCACAGGTAGTGTGGCAGCTGTCCCTCAGTTTTGTACAGAGAATACTGAGCACATGAAATAGCTGAACAAACACATCTACCTGCCTGCCTCATTTTCTAGATTGCTTCTTCCAACCTACTTGAATGAAACCCATCTGTTTATGAAGTCCTGGCATGCAGGCTGTAAGTCCTGAATAATTCCCACTTTCTGCTGCTCTTGGGAGTAACAATTCTTTCTGTGCTATAGAATTGGCCAGGAGAGGTTCCCCCTCAGGAGTGTGTTTTGCTGTGCCCAGCCCTCAGAACAATTTAGCTCTGTTAGCATCATTTGGGGATTTTTCCTTTCTGCACAATAAGCTCTAGAGTCTATATTTTACCCCTAAAATGAAATGCCACAAAAGCTAATGAAAGCCTGGCCCTGCCAGGGCTCTGCATGCAGGGTCAGGCTGTGGCTCCATTTGCAGTCAGTGCTGGAGTGCACTGATGTTTGCAGAGCTGCTGACTGGGCTTGATGAGATTGCCTGCAATCAGCAGTTGTGTTGTGCAGTGCTCACTCTTTCTGGGCCCTGAATTATCTGCACAGTGCAGCCTGGAATCTGCACAGACCTGCCTCTGGTCACTGCAGAGATGTGGCCTCTGAATTATTCATTGCTCCCATCAAGATTTATTTAATTTTTTGTTAGCTGGGCCAAATTTCCAGTACATCTGTTATTTATTTGCTTTAAGACTTCTGCAGGTGACATTACTCTCAGGTCATCATGGGGTTTTCCCTACTCCTTCCTCAGAAAATAGAAGAAAAGAAAATCTGTTTGCTGGAAGGTTTAACCATTAAGATATAGGGTGTCTTTTGAACTGAGTGTGAAATTTCAAGGTGCAGCAATGTAGAGACTGTTTGGGAGATTTTTAATTCTTGCCACCCTCAGTGACCTCAGTATTCCCTATGGAAATTTATATTTACTTAGTGAAGGCAATTTATGTTGTCAGCATAATGAGAACATGCTCATTGACTTCACATTGGGAGATGGATTTCATCCCAAGAGTTTGTATGTGAATGTTTTATATATTAGGAACATTTGTATACATTATGGAATGCACCTGACTTGATTTGTATAGACTATCCCTCTCTAATGTCAGTCCCTTCAAACATTCTTCATCCTTTGGAATATCCTGTTCAAAAGTAGAAAATATTGAAACAAGGGGGCAGGAAGGAAATATCAAGCACCAAAGCCAATTTCTGTTTCTCCCAGTAGTTGTGAGGATTTTTACACCTCAGTGTTTTATGTTGCTCTCAGAACTGTTTTCCAAAGAATACACTGACCTCAAATCTGTTCTCACCAAAATACTGTGTCAGTGGGACATTTCAAATTCTTTTTGCCACCACATTCCCATTAGTTACTTTCAGTATGGCCCAAATATCCTGATCCATGAAAGGCTTCTTTTGTCTAAATGTCTGATAAGGAAATCTGTGCCACAACAACTTCTCTACAGTTCCTCTTCCTGAACAAACCAGACACGTTTGGATATTCTGGAGTTCAGCACCTGCCAACACAAACCACAACAAACTCCTTCCCTTGACCTCACTGCTAACCAGAGCAGAATTCTGAGGTTTTATTTCAAGACCTTTGAGTCAAATTTTCACTGAGCTCTTTCTCCTCTGGCTGCAGTTTTGTTCGTGGTGGAGTGGGAGCTCTAAAAGCTCCAAGCTGCTGTGGTGCTGACTCTGAGCAAGAGGGGAAGATGAGATTTTATTTATAACTGACCACAGCATATTTTGGGAGAGCTTTTTCAACAAAACCATCTGATATCAATTTGTACTCAGGCTGTCCCTGACTTTGATGGGAGAACGGTTTTGACAGGCCCAGCAGTGAGTATGTAACTCTTTATTCATCCTGCAGATTTACTTTTCAACAACGCAAGAGTTTATCAGGATTTATGGAACTTGCCTCCAGCAAGAAATTCTACAACCTGTGATATAAATGTAATAAAAGGAGCGTCTGGTATTGATCTTCTGTATGGAATGAGCATTTGGCTCAGCAATGAATGAAACAATATTTTGTGTGTAAAAAGATATATATACTGAGCCTGGTGCCTGAAATATTAAGTGGTTTCTTAGATTTATAAACTTCCTCAAAGAAGCAAAGGAGTTGTTTCAAACTCCTCCACCACCAGAGGTAGTCAAAAGTTCGAACTTCCATTTGATTATCCCCCTCTGGTGTATAAGAGTGGCTTATTTTCCATGTTCTCTTATGTGCTGGAGTTTATGGTGTTACAGTGGGATTGCTCATTTTAGGATATTTCAGTTAAATTCTCTTTAAATAGGAAAGAAAATAAGTAGGTTCAGAATAGAATAGAATAGAATAGAATAGAATAGAATAGAATAGAATAGAATAGAATAGAATAGAATAGAATAGAATAGAATAGAATAGAATAGAATAGAATAGAATAGAATAGAATAGAATAGAATAGAATAACATCAGTACTGGGTCCAGTTAACCCAGTTCCCTCAAGAGCCAGAGGAAAGAGGTGCCCAAGGCAACTCCCTTGGCTTCTGTTTTCCACTCACAGGATCCCAGAATGGTTTGGGTCGAAGGGACCTTAAAGACCAGGTTACTCCAAGCCCTGTCCAACCTGGCCTTGGATACTTCCAGGGATGAGGCAACAAAAAACAAAATTATTCATTCATTGTGAATTCCAGCTAAATGTGCTTCAGATATGTGCCACTCACAAGATAAAAAGAGATAAATTTCCCAGCCTCTTGGCTTGCCAGGAAACATTAATTAAAGTGTGATGACGTCTAGGATAACAAACAAAATCAGATCCCAGAGTTATGCAGCAGTAACCTAACTTACAACAGATATAAATCTCATCTAATGAAAATAATATCTTTACATGCATCAATAATTTTAGTCATGCCCAAGGAGACTGAATCAGAATTTCCCCTGCAGAATGTATCTCTCATCTATCCATGCTGGTGTCCAGATGCTGCTCACTATTTTTAATGTATTCTGGACATGGAAAATCTTTACTATTTTTGAACAACTGTATGACACCACCAAGGAGCTACTGCTGTGCCTTCAGGGTCTGCTCTGTGCTGATCGTTTGTGTCCCACCTGTTCTGCACTCTAACACTATTAACAATTAAAGTGTGCTTTGGAAAATTTGTTCTGAACCAAAATCTGATCCACCAGTTTCCTACTGCCAGAGATTTACCCCAATACCCTTTGCAGTGGGTATTTACCCTTTATCCCCTCTTAATCTGAAGTACAATGAGGAAAGAAATGCTGTTCCCATTATGTTGGGAGTGCAGTGCAGCAGCTGTGTGAGGATAAAATTGGATGGGCACCAACTTTCTGCCCTGAGTGTGATTGACTCTAAGTGCAAGTTTATTGGCAGCAATCTGGGCCTGTTTTTCGTGGCGTGTAATTTGGGATTTCCCACAATCTATAAACAGGGTGGAGCCTAGGAGGTAAAACAAGCAAAACTACAGCATTTCCTGTGATCTCCCTCCTGTGCTTGCCAAGGAACCCTGCTCAGGATGGTGTCAGTGATTCCAAGTGTTTCTGTGCCAAGTGATCTATTCCCAAGTTAAATAGCAAAAGTTCTTCCAACGCTTGTAGAACACTTTGCTGATAAGCACAGCTTGATCAGTATCTGGATTATTTCAGAACCACGTCATATTTCCAGAGCCTTAGAGAGGAAATCAATATGTACCTCAGCACAAGGTATATATGTTGCTTGCACAGCACACTTGTGAGAAAGTAATCTCGTGTTATTTATGAAGCCAAGCTGATAAAAGTCCTTGAACCCAGCTAGAAGCCATGAGTGAGCTCCTGTGTGCAAACACTGCTATTCCCAGGGCATGTTTGTGGGAACCAGCTGGCTCATCACCATAAAACAAACAAGCTGTGGGCTGAGAGGATGCGAGCCCTGTTCCCAGGCAGCTCTGCCTGAGCTGCAGCAGTGATCACTCCTGAGGAAAGGCTGTCCTGGTGCTCAGTGACCCACACCTAGTGGAGCCAGAACCCGGCAGGGAAGGGGCTCAGAGAGCAGGTGCTCCATCCTATTGGAGTCCTAGAGGAGTTCCCCTGAACACAGGACACCTTCTTGTCCCTCTGCAGTGGAAGGACAGTCTGCCAGAACGTCACTGTTTACACCAGGAGCGTGCCTGGCTCCGTGGCTGGTGCAAGGTCACGGTTCACATCTGCTGAATTTGTCCTGGCAGCTGCAGGTTTTGTTTGGCACGGCCAGGCTGCTGCTCAGACCCTTCCAGTGATGCACACACTGCTCTGTGGACAGAGGCCAGCGTCCACCAGAGGGGCAGCAGATGGGATGAGCCTTTCTGCAGCTCCCGACCTGCCTTCTGCCAGCTTGTGCTGTCCAACATTAACCAGCTAGGCTGCTCTTCCTGCAGCCTGGCCCTTTGGCCAAAACCAGCCACGCTAGGTGCAGGATTTAGAAGTAAAACTGGCAGGAATTTCCCTCTCTAAGCCCAAGGTTGCCATTTCCTGAGTGGGCAGCTCCTCTCCAGCTTTTTGCACTTCTCATGCCTGGGCAGTGCCTCCTGGTCTAGAGCTTCTCCCTGAGCAATTCCCTCTGTGTGAAAAGTAGGAACTAATGGGATGATGAAAATATGAGCTTTGCTTCTTGCTCTTGTCTGCCCACAGGCCAAAGGCAGTGGGAATACAGGGGAGGCTGCAAACCTAGAGGAGGGTCAGGAAGGAGCAGAGGCAGAGCAACACCTGGGTGGAGGGATCTGAGCCACCCAGCTGGCCCCAAGCTGCAGGAAACGAACAGAGAGAGGGCAGAAATCCCTTCTGGCTGCGAGGGGATGTCTCGGTTAGGAAATGTGGTGCCAGTCCGTGTTCCCTGCATACCTGAGCTCCGGGATCCAGCTGCAGCGCTGCAGGTACTGCTGAATCACCGCGGCCGCATTGACGCTGCTATTTGAATAATTAAACCACGCTCTGCTGAATCAAATGATGGGGAGGGAGAGCTTGGAAACCCTGCGTTATGGATCACATCAGCACTTGGATTTACGGTTTCAGCCTGATGCAATAAAATCAGAAGGTTACAGCCTGCTGAGAAAGAGACTCTAACTTACCTAGGGAATGATGAGCTTGTTAAAGCAGTGCTGTGTATTCTGAGAGCCCAAAGGGCTCCCACTCCTTCTACTTGATGGGAAAGAAGCCTGGACTTAGGATAACAATTACTACAACTACAACATTTGAGGAAACTAAACTAATATTGGTATTGTATTAATGCGAACATTAGAAAGAACAGAGAAAGAAATGAATGCTTTCTAACAAATGATTATCCCCTCTGGGGCAGAAGTGTACCTAAAATAAAATGTTACAATTAACTTCTAAACTTGGGTCCTTACACTGCGAGAGTCAGTCTGAAGAATCTGAATTTGATTTGAACCAGTTGGTGACTCCAAAGTGTTGGTGTTAGCAGCTGAATGTGAGAGAGTAAACTTTTTCATGCTTTTCTAGCTAGGAATCTAACAGACAATTTTGTCACTGTGAAGAGCAGTATAGTCAAAATGACAAGGAATTTATCTGGACAGGGAGGATAACCTACAACTGACAGTTTTGCTTCTGGTCAAAGCATTTTGCCTGTTAGTGTTTCTTTGGTTTATTTTCTCACTGTATTGTAAATTATTCAGAGCAGAAATTCCTCCTCATTGTAACTCTGGAGTACTGGGGGTTCCAAGTATGGTTGAATCTGTTTTAAAGGGAGATACTGGTGCTAATGAGAGGTGCTGACACTCTGGGAAGGAACCTGGAGGATAAATCAGTTTCAAACAGAGTTTTCCAGAGATGGAATGCCTCCATGAAAGGGAACACCCCTCTTCCCAAAGCAGGCATTTATTAAACACTCACCTGTGCTGAACCCTTTGAGGAGAGTCAGGTGAGGTTTTTGTAACTATTGCAACCCTGAAAGCAGCAGGAGGGGAGGGAAATCCTGATTCCCAGTGAGGGACACACGTGCCCACTGCACTGCCCAGTGCAGAACAGCTGGAACAGCTGGAACAGCTGGGTGTCCCCCCAGGATGGCGTGCAAAGCTCAGAGCCAAAAGGGGATGAACATAAGGCAAACTAATAATGTCCAATTGAGCTTTCTGAACACTGGAAACTGGCTTTGGAAAGCCAGGCAGGATCCATTCCCTCCCTGGAGGGTCAGGAGTCTGTGCTGAGTCTCGTTTTGTGTGGCAGGGGGGTGAGCTGGGGCACGGATGGGCAGCAGTGACCACCCCTGCAGTGACCCTTTGGCCGTGGGGAGCAGAGCTTAGGTGATGTGGATTTTATCAGTGTTTACATCCCAGACTCACTGCTGAATTCTGCAGTTCTGGGTGGGGGTGCCTGGGAAATGGTCCCTGATAACTCAGAAATCAGGGTCTGGAGGAAACGGTGCAATTTCAAGGTCAAACTTTCAGTGTTTCTGACCTCAGAAAAAAAAGGGCAGATCCCACAAAGCAATAATTTACAAATATATATCAAAGTCCTAGGCTTGAACATTCTGATTTCTGTTGTTTAATGGCTTCTTATTTAACCTTTCTTCAGTGATTATTAATTTAACTCATTCAGCCTGTGAAACACACAAATTGTCTGGGCTCTAATGAAGCACATTTTCCTGCTTTCCTTGCTGATCAAAATGATCAGAAAAAAAATCAGAATTGCACTGGATGCTTAGACAATTTAAGAGAGGGATTGTCTGCAGAAAGTGACCTGATGAGAACCCAGAATAAAGTGCTTGAGCAGATGCAATAAAGCCAAAGCACATCCAGCTTTATTTTGTTCCAAGTAATTTCAAGTCATATGTATATAGCAGTGTATTTATAGATAGGCATGTACACATATGCCTTTATAGTCTTTCACTTTAAATGAGCATTACATTTTCTTTCTCTTCACAGTAAGGCAAATAAATTGGTTTTTTTTCCCCTGTAAAGTAAAATTATTCTAGTTTTAAACAAAACCTGTTTCTTGGCAGTTTCCCCCAGTGTGCAAGCCAAATATTCTTTAGTATCATACAGAGAACTTCAGCAACATCAAGCATTAAAAAACTAATCAGGGCCTCCAGAATAGTGGTGTAGAATGAAAATAAAAAACTTAAAAGTGGTTCTATATGTTAAGTACTGAGTTCTCCTCATCTGTTCCCAGAAACTAGAAAATTACTCTTTTAAAGGAATTTGATTTTCACATAATCAAATTATCCCAGGAAAAGAAGCTTTTAAAAAATGAGTATTCTGTGTTTCAGGATAAAACCTTCACATGAAACAGCAGAGGTTGTAGCTTATGATGATTTTGTTTCATTAGGTCCTATAAAATACCTAAAGCAATTTCAAGCTTCTCAAGGTCAGTTAAGAGCAAACACAAAAATTGGTGGTAATAAGGTCAGGGAATGGAAATATCTGGGGGTTTTCTTCCCCCTGACCTTAAATTGCTGCCTTGCTGAAGCACAGACCTCGCTGCAGCCTTTCTGCTGAGTCATTTCTCCAGAGGATGCCAATTTTAGGGACTCATTAAACGAAATATCTCTTCCTAAGGAAAGTCCCAAGAGTACTTCAAAGTGTTCTCCCTCTCCAGGCCCTTCTGCAGTGGTTTTATCCCACAGATTTCTGGTGTTATGTTTTTTTTCCTTTGGGTTGGATGTGTTGAGCAAGGGCTGTTTCAGTGACCTCTCTTGGATCTTGATTGTAAATCTTATGTGGAATTGGGATTTTCAGGGGATTTTGATGGACTTCTGTCCTGTCTCCAGTGGGATGATCTGAATTTCTTAATTTCAGGGAAATACTGGTGAATTTTGTCATTTCAGCTTTCCTATCCTGTGTGCTTGGTCTCCAGTGTAGATTTGCAGTCGTCTCAAGCTGCCTGTTCAGATCAATGACAGATTTCCTCACCTCTAAATACACCTTTATTTTTATCTCTACGTGCCTTGATTACTGCACGTTGATGATATTAAATCTGCTTTTTTACCAAAGACAGTTTGAGCTCCAAAAAGGACTGATGCAAATATCATGGACAAGGATATACTGCCCCTGGAGAACGTTGTTAATAATTCTGTTATTTTATTCCCAAATAACACAACCTTGTTACTGATGACTCCTCTTTCCATAGCCTCATAAATGATAAAACATTTTGTATATTTATTTCATGGTCAGACTCAGACTTGAGCTCACCAGAGCTGTTCCTTTGCCATTCCACATTTTTGCTGAACTTTTTGCTCACCCTTCACCCAGCACTGTTCTCTGTGAGTTGGGATTCACAGCATGTGCACATATGATGTAAACTTACAAAAACTTTCGCCCAAATCTCTGTTTTTCTTTCTCGTGGAGGTTCCTAAACAGCATTTGGTGAGTTCTGGAGTGTGTGCGTGGTATGGGTGATAAAATCTCCTCCTTTATTTCGCTTTCAGCTGCATTCCCGACTCTCAGCTCCCCCTCCCGTCCCCTCTGCTGCCCCTGGCGATGATCGCTCCTTCCTCCCCTCCTGTTGCCAGGGTGATTGGGTTTCCCTGATGCAGATGCTCTCTCTTGGCTCCCCGCCACCCCTCTCCCGGAGACAGAGCGGAGTTTTCACTTTTCCCTCGCATGCTGAGGATTCCTGGTTGCTCTTCTGCCTGCCCAGGCAGCTTTTCTCCCTTCTGAGCAGACCTGGCTCAGCAGCTGCTGGAAGGACGAGGGATGTGCTGTGCCTGCAGGGTGGGATCAGCAGCCTCTGAGCCAAGTGAGTGAAGTGGGAGTCACCTTGCATTATTTTACCTTGTTTTTTTTTCTTTCTTTTTTTTTTTTTTTTTTTTTTTTTTTAACTCTGATCCTTCCTGAGCTGGAGGGCAGCCAATTTTCACTCTCTTAATGTGGCTGTGATGAGGAGGAACAGGACTCTAGAGTGGTACATGTGCAACAGAGGTAAAACCTTTTTTGTCTGTTTTTCAGAATGGGTAATATGGATAAATTCAGTTTCCAGTGTTAGTGACATTGGGAAATAGATTCTTGCAGTACTTTTAAGGACAATTGCCTCAAAGCTTTTGCCAAGCTTTAACTCAGAATTGAATAAACCTCACGATAGGGCATCTTTGAATTCAGGCGTGGAATTTCAGATTGCTCAGAAACTTTGTGAAGGAATTTGACTCTTTTCTGTCACTGACCAAACAGATACTGAATCATCTTTGTGATCAGCCCAAAAAGTCAAATTTCAGGTCCTGCATGCCTGTCTCAGGTGCTGGCAAATGTGGCCCCATCTTGGAATCTCTCTCTGAGGTCAGTGAACAGTTCTGAGTTACAAATCAACAGAGAGTGGATTTTGCTTAGTATGACTCAGCTGCAGCCAAGAAGTCCTAATTTTAGTCAATTAACTTCATGGAGTTATTTGTCCAGCTCTAGTTAAAATGCTCTATGGAGATCCCAGTAAGGAAATTTTAGTTGTTGCAGGCTAAGAATTTAGGGATGGAAATTTTGGGATGCCAAAGCTGTTTGTTAGTAGTTTGGATTCTCTGCTTTTCCACAAGGCATGAGCATTTTGTCTCATGTATTCCGCTATGTTTCCTGTGGCAGAACGTCACATAATTTAAAAGAACAGGACTTTTAATACTCTGTATTTCTGGGGCACAATGACAAAGTGCACTAGGCTGGTGCTCTAAGTGTAAATGATGGAGTGTTTCCAAATATTTGGACAAATGTGGTCCTTTCCTCAAGTTCATCTCTCATCCTCTCCCCTGCACATTCAACAATCCATCTTTTGGGCTTGTTTTGATGCAGTTTGCTTGTTTTTAAAGTACTGCTATATATGCAAATCTCTAAGTAGTAATGTCACCCTTGTTTTATAGGAAATCCAGGAACAGCAGCTTCACTGCAGCTCCCAGACACACTTATAACCCTCAGGATGCTTTTCCTTCTAACTTAGTAAATTATTCTTAAAACACACAACCCCTTACATCCAGCAGAGCTCTGCTCATGTGCTGGCTCTTTTGCATGGCTCTTTTTTTATTTATCAAAGCTTTTCCTGCAGTGGTTGGGAAATGAAGATAAAAAGCATGGAGCCATTTCCATTAACAAAGTTAGTAGGAGGCACTTGCTGGAGCAGAGTTTGTAATGTTTGTACATGGAGCTGGAAGAAGGATGTTCTATATTTAAAGCACTTCCTTGGAAGAAGCATTGGAACAGCGTTAACAGCTTTTCCTGTGGGCACAGTTTTTCCTTTTTTCAGCCAAGCAGTAATAGCTGAGGAAGGCTGCAAGAGCACCAGGCTTATTCCTGAAAGGCTGGAGCCTTCCTGAGCAAGTGCAAGTTAATATCCAAGGGGTTAAAATGGAACAGGGAATGATCTTAGATTTCAGCCTCCTGTGCAGTCCTCAGTTTTACCCAAAGACATCAAATATCAGGACAGACTTTAACCATGACAAGGCTGCTTTGTCCAACGGCTTGAGCAGTAAAATAGATACAGATTTTTGTCTTGTACACACCAGGCTGTGCTACAAATGTAAAAATTACTTTATTAATCAATAAAGACTCTGAAGAGTGTCTTGTCTTACAGAAGGGCTTGGGGCAGGGAGTTTATTTGGCACAGATTTCCTCAGCACATTTGGAAGGGCAATTTGCAAATGAAATGCAGGATTCATAACAGAGATTAGTCAAGGTTATTTGTTGAATTTGGACATTACTACATCTGAAATAACTTTAGATTCTTACTTTTCCTCTGGTCTATTATTACAAAAATAAATCTTTTAAATGCTGAAATATTTATAGCAATGTTATAAAGAAGATCTTTCGTGTGTGATACAGGCTTGATTTATTTGCCCTAAATAAATGTGGATGAGTTCTTTGAGAAGAGTTTAAATGCAGCCAGCAGTTCAGATACTGCTTGGTATTGCTCCTACAATATGCACATATATATGGGGCAAATACAGAATTCTTTTAGCATGGAATTGTGGTTTTTGGAAGAACAGTTTTAGAGTATCAGTATGTGCAAAAATATTTCATCTGCCTCTCATCCTTCAATCTTTATGCAACTATGAAATGTAACATAAAAATTAATGAACATTTCTCCCTCTTTAAGCATCTGAAAGTTTTATCACAAGGGAAGATACCCAGCTGTTTTAAAAATAAAGATGTCAGAGGAAAATATTTCTGTAGCTGATGTGTCCAAAGGAGAGATTGTCTGTAACTAGAGAGTGAAGCATCTTGAAAACTCCACAATGTCAGTTTGAGAGTCTCAGTGCTAACAAGTTAATCTTACACTGGCAGCTCCTTCTCAAGACAGAAAAACAGCCCTATACTGGAGAGCTGAAATATCTGCTCTGTGCAAAAGCTTTCTTGTATTTTAGCTAAAAATCACTATAGCATTTGTTCCCGTTATCCTTAACATGGTATCACTTGAAAAGGATAGAACTAATTTGAGCCCTTGCTGCATTTTCTGTCACAGACTGTGCCATTAATTCTGTGGTTAGACCAGGTAAGGAGGACTGACTTACCCTGTCTTCTTCAGCTCTTAAGTCTGGCATTGTGCTCACACAAAGGCTGACAGCCGTGGTGGCCACAAAGAGGATGGAGAGACAAGCAAAGACTTTGCCTGGCAGTCCCGACTGGGGATTTTCCACCATATCTCTGAGTCTGTTCATGAACTGCCCAAACCTGGTTTTCTCATCCAAGACACACGAAGCCTCCTTGCTCCTCCTGAGCTCCTCTTCTTTGCGGATCTCGGCCAGCTCCTGCAGTTTCTGGAAGAGTTTCCGAAAGCAGCAGTTCTCCAGGTTGGATTCCTCGATGCCCCAGTACCTCAGCTCCTCCTGGAAAGACAAGGCACACATGTCTCTCAAGAGCATCAGCTTCCCTGCTGCGAGGAAGCTGACAATCATCCCGAAGGCGTTGGGGTTCCTGTCAAAGAAGAACTCGTGGGTGTCCTCATCGTAATCATCACACAGCTGGATGATTTCCTCGTAGCTGCTGCAAAGCTTCAGCTTGCTCAGTCTGGTCAGGGGAAACTCGTCTAAAGTACTCCAAGGCAGCAGGTACTTGATGCCTCCAACGTTGATCATGATCTCTGTCTTCAGATCGACTGCAGACACTTGGTCAGGGCGGTAAATCCTCCTGGCTCTCTGGTAGTGGACCCCCTTGACAGAAGGGGTTTCCACGCAGATGGGAAGGAGGTGGCTCAAGGAATTGCAGGAGTTGTAGCTAATGTTGCTATAGTCTTGGTCACTGCCTCTGGAGAGAATAGGCATCTCTGAGAGTTCTCACCGGGACATCCAGAGCAGCATCAGAGCAGGGGGATCTGTCAGCCAGAAGGTACAGGGAGGAGGAGAAAACATAGCCGAGGTTACTGCAAGAGAAAAGGTGTTTCCAGCCACTTTCCTCAGTCACGAATTGGAGGAGCGCCTGTTTTGTAAGTAAAAGTCACCTCTGTGCTTCCTCCTGGAACCTGCAGCCCGTGAATGAGCTTTGCTTTGCAGCCTCATTGGTTGTCTGGCAACACAGAGCAGAGCCACAGCCTCATTCATAATTATCACCGAGGCTCGGGTGCCTGCAAATCCGAGCAGGATCACCTCGGGCTCTTCTCTGAGCCTCTCCGGGCACAGCTAAATTGTTATTTTCCAATAGTTGTCGCTTCGCTTTCTTATTTTCTATAAACCCTTAACCACGCGTTAACTCAACTAAGCTGCTTAATGGTTATTAGAGGCAGAGTGGCCATTACCTGCCGTCAGCTGGAAGTTCCTAATTGCTTTAACCGGACTGCTCAGATTGTGATTCCTCTGCCTCTCGCTGCACGCCCGTTCTGCCCTCGGGGGATTGCAAGGATTAGCTGGGAGAGGTTTACAGAATGCCTGAAGTGGGGAAGTTCTGTCTGAATTGTGGCTGTTCCGATCAACCCGACCTGGTGCCGCTACAAATCGCTGAGAAGTTAGAGGGGAACCTTTTCCCACCGCGGAGAAAACTTTGTTAAGCAGGCAGAAAGTGTTTCCTGAGCCCGGAGCGGGGCAGCAATTACAACACACCCCGCCAGCTTTCAGGGACAAACCCCTGGTATTGCCCGTAGTCCCTAGGGATTAAAAAGCGCTTTTTTAACCCCAAATCAGCGAAGAGCGAGCGCTGCAAGGAAAGTTTCCCGAAGTCACTTACCGGCAGAGCAGGGCAGCTGCCCCGCAGGTGATGCTCACATGCCGCGCTCGGAGCGGGGCCCGGCGGCAGCTCCTGGGGGTATCCAGTGTTGATTACATGGAAAAATCCCTGGAGCACCCTGCAGCTGGCCGTGTCTCTCCTCTTCCTCCTTCTCCTCTTTCCTGGAAGGGGGAAGCAGCCGTGTGTGTTGATGTAGCATATGTTGGTGCTAAGGGATGCTCAGCCAAGGTGTCCTGAGCCGCAGCTCCTCTCCAGGGGATTCCAGCTGGAGGATGCTGAGGGAGAGCTGGTGGATCCTGCCCTCTCCCTGTCTCTCCTCTCTTTCCCCCGGGGCTGTCAATGTGGTCCTGGAAGAGGAGGGGAGAGGGAAGGGGGAAGGGCTTAGAAATAATCTCTCCAGCATCCCTCCGTGTATCCAGCAGGCAGCAGGCAGCAACTGGGTAAGAACACGGAGTACAAGTCCCCGACTAATGAGGTTTAATAATCAGTAAATTCTGGCAAATCTACTTAATAAAACAATCTCAGTCTCCTTCCTTCTCTCAATTTCAGTTAACTCCTTCCATCACAGTCATGCTACAGTCGCTTGGTCTGGGGAAACCACTCAAATTTCTCAGCCGCAGTTTGCATGACTGGCATCCCTCTTGAAACTGGGATTTGCTCTTTAATATCCCTGGATGGAAAGGGGAATTTGTAGGGCCCATGGATGCTGTGCCTCAGCATTCCTTTGGCTGTTAGGGAAGTGTTTTCCTTCTGTAAAAGAATGGACCTATGGCTTGTAAAGCTCGGGTGCTGAGCACTCTCTTTTCCAGATCTGCAGTGCTTTTCCGACAGCCAAGAACTTTTTTATTTTCTCTTTCCAGACGATGGGAAATCAAACCTTCTTATTTCCTCGCTTTGCTCATGCATGGCTGTAGGGGGCTGGGCTTGCTGTAATGCTTTTGGGTCCTGCAATTGGGATGGCACAGCTTTCACACAAATTCTGTTTGCTTGGCCTCGGTCAGAGGGTCCAAGAAACCTGGGGTCAGGTTCTAAGGACAAGCAGCCTCTGTGGGGCTCCCCAGGCAGTGAGAAAGCTCTGCCTTGTGTCTGCAGTGTGTGGCTGAAGGCTCTGAACTGAATGAATTTTTTCCAGAGAGATGTGTGAGTCAGTGGGATTTAAATGTCACTCTGGGAGCGTGAAGGTCACCAGGAGAAGTGAGATGGGGACAAAGTGCAGGAGCCCCTCACCCCTGCGATGTGTGAGGGGCTGGTGGAGCCCTGAGCTGCAGCTCCTCAGCTCTTTATCAGCACTGAGCAAGGCTCTGGCACAGCCTAGGACAGGAAGCCTTTGCTAATTGGACTTTTGGGGCACATCTCTCTGGGCCCACGTGGTGCCCACAAGATTAACTTCTTATCAGGCTTCACCACTGGGGTTTTCACTCGAGCTCTAATTATGCCATCCACAGAGAAAGACCAGAGAGATGCCCCAAGGCTACAGAGTTCTGGGAGCACAGCTCAGAATCACTGAAATCCTGCCACCTTTGTGCAGGACACAGCTTGCTCTGCCCATCAGTCTTCCTTATGGATTCTTTCTGCAAAGAAGAAGCAAACCTATTCTAATTAACTTTGGATGGATTGTTTCACAAAAGGATAAAACCAATTAGCATTTCCTCCTTACCTTGTGAAGCCCTTGCGTGGTGTTGTTAAAGGTTATTTTTCTGAAACCAGCTGACAGGGAGGTGAATAAATCCAAAGCAATGAGTAAATGCTGTCTGCAAAGGAGTGATTTAAGTGCTATGTTAATTTATCAAGAAATACATGTACTTTAATTTTAAGTTTTCTAAGTCTGGGTACTGTAATAGTTGTTTTATTGAGAGCTGCAGCTGTGTCTGTAGCTAGATCAGGACCTCATTGCTGGCTAGTATCATACAAATATCTGTCAGAGGCAGAGAATGGATAGAAATGTTTCTATCTGGATTTTATTAATGGGAGATGAATGCACAAAAAAGAAAGATATCTAATCTGGTGTCTGAAGAAGCCAGGCCCTGAGCCAAACTCTGAAGGACTTAAACCTCACCCCAGGGCTGTCCTTCAGTCCTGGCCAGCCTCTGTTTCTGCCCTCCTGGACCCTTCTGCCACACCAGTGGGAGATCCTCCTCAGCACTGACATCTCCCTGCAGGTGAGAAAGGCAAATTCCTGGCTCAGATCTAACTTCTGCTGATGTGTTTTTTCACTTTTTAAAAAATTTTCATCACCACTGCTGCAGTTTTCCTGTTAAATTCTCCGTGCCCTTTTCAGTATGAAATACATAATCCTTAAGTTCTCCCTCTGTTCCCTGTTCCACTCACAATTTCTAGAATTGCTCTCTCCTTGCTCTTTAGCCATCTGGTTATATCAACTCCTCACACACCCTTTATGCCTTAAATGCAGTTTCCATATGCTTGGTTGGTTTATTGGCATGGACAACATTCCTCTCCCCTCCCGTGGCAGCGTTGCCATTCTCCTGTGATTGGGTTTAGTCCTTCCTCTCCCAGCCCTGCCGCTGAGGAAGGAGCAGGGGGTGCTTGCTCTCTGTTGGAGCCCTGGTGGCTGTGATGGTGCAGCTCAAATTCCACCCCTGTGACACACACAGGAGGACCTGGCAGTGCCATCCTTTGAATATTTTTCCTGCAGATTTCAGTAATGAAAGCCTTCACAGGACTTTTATCCAGGGATTGATAAGAGTTGATGCTGTAGAGGTGGGAAATCTGGGGGAGTTCACTGCCACTTGCTCACCTGTGATTTCATCTCCTGTCTTTTCTCTGCAGCTGTGCCAGCATCCTGTAGAAAGAGCAAATACAGAAAACAGAGATATTTTTCTTTTTTCCACAGAGCACATAATAAAACTGTAGAATTTATGGGCACATGCTGTTGCAGTGGCCAAAAGTGTAAAGTCTTTAGAAAAGAACAGAGAAATTTATGCAACGAAGGTTCCCCAGGCAGATCCAATGTCTGGCAGAGAAAGTCAGCAACCCACCTATTCCCAGGCACCAGGGAGATGTTTTAGCACAACTAGGATGCTTTTGCTGTTGTTTTCTTCCCAAGATTCTTGACAGGTGACACATGGGGGCTGCTGGGGTGACCTTGTGGGGACGTGTTTGTGCTGAGACACCTGAGGGCAGCCTGGGCTCTCTTGGGTTGCTGTTGCACCTTTGAGTTGATGATGCAATATTTACCTGGCAATATTTCTCTGCCAGAAGAGCCAAAAAAGATCTGAATTATCTGGTTGTATCCATATGTGCATGTATAGATACTCCAGGCTAATGATGTCTGTATATAATGGGCAATCTCACTTGGAAATGCTCTGTGCTTCCAGCCTCCCCATCATTCTGCAGGGAGCAGCTTGTAATTTAATAAAAGCACTGTTGTCAATCCTCCTCCCTCCCCAAACAGGCTTTTTGTGATGCTTAAATATAATACCAAGATAATTGCTTTGCCTGGCATCTCTAACACAAGATGCATTTCAGGCTTTTAAAGTCAGAGGGAAAACAAAAGTGTAAATCAAAATAATTATTTAAGGAAATATGAATGCACTGGAAAAGGGGAGGGAAAAAATGAGGAAAAGAAATTAATTTTCAAAGCCTGCACTGTCCTCATTCATTGGCTTAGAAATCAGCCCAGTGCTGCATCTTCAGTGGGTGCAATTTTATTACAAAAGTATTTGATGCTGTTTCTTTTATTGATTGAGTACACAGCCTGTTATCTGTGAGCTCTGATTCTCCTTTAGGCCTCAGCCAATGTATAGGCCTGGCTTTTCTCAGCTTCTTTATGTTTGTGCCATGTGAATGCTGATGATAAATAAAACAATTTTTCAGTTTTTTGGGGGGAAAAAAAAGAAATTACATGTGATTGAAAAGAGTGTTTAAACACCCCAAAATTTGTTTAAAGGCTTCCATTGTGTTGACTGGTGGTTAGCACTTCTGGAATTAATTGGATTTAGATAGCCTTGTTACACAGAAATTCAGCCTCTTTTCAGATCCCTGTGTTACTCACTGGCCATAAAGAATAGCTTGGCCTCCTTTTCTCCATTTAATTATGACATTACACACTGCAAGGTAAACTTCAAGGATCGATGCCAACATTTTATTCAGTCCAGCAATGTTTGCTTCATGTTCCTGTTTATTCCCCCATAATTTGTCTTTATGAAGCAATAGAAATCCCCTCTCTTGCCAAATGCCTCGTTTGTATGAATAATTAAATTGACAGTAAAGCACTCGATCCACTTCTTCATTATTCAAGTCTTACCAAGATGCAGCATTATTGATTCCAGTAGAATAATGCTGCAAAGGTCCAGGAATGTGTGGTAAATCAGGCTGTGGATGCCCAGGATTTGTTAAACATTTTATAAAATATTGCTGGTTCATCCCTGCCCTTGGAAACCCCAGCCATGATCCACGGTCCTGTTGTGCCACAAATTGTCTTGGAAGGCTGAGCCACATATCACTGGCTGTGTTTTATCCCTTTTTTCCTTCCTTGCCTTGGTAAAAGTTTCTTCTTTCTCTGTCGAGTCTGATGAAAGCTGAAAGGGGTCACATCTGAATTACCTCTGGAGCAAAAGGACCATTTGGGGCATTTCTTTGCTGTGAAATGTAAAATGATGTTCATGCCATGCAGCACTCACATTTCTGTGTCATTTCATTCCTCTCCATGCACGAAGACTGAACCTGAACCAGCTTTGTTGAAGTTTCCTGAAGTTTTCTGTGCTCTTTTTCCTCTGGGCTGTCTAGAAAATTATGCCTGTTATTAAACAGTAGCTGAGGAAAGGAATCCCAAAGGGATAATCATTCCTACATGGACCCCAATGAATTTTGCATAAGGGATGAATCACTTAGGTCTGAAAGGGTTGAAAGAATTAAAATGTGGTGTGGCACAGGCAGAGGAAAAGCTGCGTGCCATGGCTTGGGGCTGAGTGCTGATTCTCTCCACACAGTGGGAGATGGATCAGGGGGAAAGCCCAGGATTTTCGGGAGGCTCTCCCAGCTCTGTCATGAGTGGAGAACAAACCTCTCCTGATTTCAGCTCTGGTGATCAGTCTCACCCTGAGCACCACACACAGGCTGGGTGTTTGGGGAAGGTTTTCTGCCATCTCTGAGCATCAGGAGGTCCAAACCAGAGGGCACATCTGTCTGAGCACATCAGGAAACAAACTTGGCCAGCATTTTTGACCTCGCTGAGAGCTCAGAAACTGAGGGTTTTGAAAGAGAGCTCTGGTGATAATCAGCAGGAGGCTGTTGCTGATGAATGAAGTTTTCCCTCCATTTTCTCTCCAACTCTGCAGGCACATTTGGACTGTGCATTTTGATTTTTTTCTCAGAGCTGAAAACATCTTGACAACGTAAACTGTGAGGTAAAAACAGGGAACAACATAAATGCTTTTCTTACCAAGTGCTTTTTTATTTCAGTTCCAGAGCATTTCTGAATCACACCGTTTTCATGACTGGTATCAGGGGAGTTATTTCAGTGGTGCAGCTCAGGATCACTGAAATATCACAAATATCCAATCTAGATATAGAGTACAGGATACAGCCATTGAGGTAATGACTTCTTCTCTTTCTGGTGACCCTCTAAAGCCTGATGCTTGACTGCTTTGAGTGCCAAGATTGGGTTTTTTTGGCATTTTCGTGCATTTCTACAGCCAGGAACAGCAGACATGATCAAGACAGAAAAGATTTGATTCAAAGGGAAGCTGTCTGAAGAGTGTCTGCACAGGGCCAGGTGACAGAGAGATTGTCCCTGTGCCACCATGAGCCAGGGAAAATTACAGTTTTGAAGAGGCAGGTGGGCAGAAGAAGGTGTTAAGATTTTAACCAGGTGTTGCACATACTCTGTTGTGGCTATGTCTGGATACCAGTACTGTTATTTTTTGAGCTCTGCCTGTACACACAGACACACACCTGACTCACAGTGCCCACTGAATTATCTGCCTTTGGGCAATATTAAAAGGGAAAAGGTAATATTGTGGTCACAATCCAGTTACCATTGTAAAATTCTCTTTCTCATCCCAGCCATATCGCTTTGTATCTCTGTGCCTCGCTTTCCTAGTAACAAATCAAATAAATATAATTACTGTGGTCTTGTAAGAATTGTGTTTGTAATGCTGAAATAGGACAGCAGTCTCCCATTTAGGGAGAAGGACTGGAGGTATTAAAATGTTGATCTTCAACTAATTCTGCTGGAGAAGACAGCTTTTTAACAGGTGGGCAAGTTACTAGAAAGACCAATTATTTAAAGTTCTGTAGCTCAAGAATAAAACACAGAAATGCTTTCAGCATTCAAACAGAAAGAGAAATAGTGTTAAAATTCCATTAGCTACTGTGACAAACTGCCAGATTAAAACATGAATTGCTAAGCAGGTGAGGTGAGCTTGAATACTGAATGCTGTTGATTTTTTTCCACACTCCTGTTATAATTTATTTCTCAAATCATTTAAAACGAGTGAAGGAAGGTCTGAGAATTTATTTTTTTTTAGTTTTTACTGGGGAGATTGATTTCTTCCTCTTGTTTTTCTTAATGCCGTGCTGTTCAAATTACCATACAAATCCAGTTCTCCATTTATGATGCATTAAATGTAAAAAGAAAGAAATATATAAAAAATCATTCCAATTATGTTTCTTCCCAAGCCTTGAGACCTTGTGTTAAAAGCAATATGCATAAAACTCATTGTTGTGTATTTAGTACCACAAAAAGAAAGTACCCTTGAGCTCTTAATAACTTGGCTGGTTCTTCCTTGGAATCTGTATGGAATCTATGAAATGTTAACTTTGTTGAGGCTAAAATATAAAGATATTGTTTGATCATGTCAGTGTGGAACTATTAAAAGGAGACTCTGTGCTGGCAGTGCAGTCCCTGCAGAGCTGTGAGGTGTTCCCTGAAGGCTGTAGCACTTTTCCCTTGGGGAGGGAAGGACAGAGCTTTTCCTCCTCCTGTGAGTCCCTGCATCTGCTCTAGGGATGAATTTATAAATTTAAAAGATGTTACTGAACACCTTTTAAAACCCCATCCCCAGGAGAGAAAGCAAGACCTTCCCTCATCCCCCTTGTCAGACCTTCAGCCCATCTGGTGCTTTCCAGTTTTATCTTTCAAAAGTGAATTTGGAGCCCTCAAATGCTCCAAAATCCCTCCAAAATCTGTTTATTTGGAAGTTCCCATTCCTCAGCCTAGGCCAGACCCCTCCCAGCACTCAGGGCTGCCAGGCTCCAGCAGCAAAACCTTCAATACAAACCCCAAAGGGTTACCCAAGTTCCTCTGTCAATAATTCCCCTTTTCCCTGATCTCTGGCTGCTTCATCACCCCTTCAAGCAGAGGAGCTCCTGCACTGATTGAAGGCACTCTAGAGCTGGCTTGGCACGAGGATTAGGAAGTTTAGGAAGGTCTAAGTGCTCCTTGTGAGCTTCCCTGCCCAAAGCTGGCATTACCTCCTGCCAAGTGATCATCCTGCTCTCTCCATCTGTATTCCCCACCTCCTCTTATCCTACAAAGTCATGAGGGCTTATCAGCTGCCACTGCTAAAAGGCCAGAGAGGAAAAAAATAATCAGCAAATGTTTCATTCACTATAGTCTAAAAATTGTGATCGTACTGAGTCAGCAAAGGTGGGGCTGGGCAAGGAATGGATCTGTGAGTCATGTTTATAACCCAGCTTTTGTTGTAAACACCACAAAGATGCATTAATTAACGATAAAATCAAGGGAAGTGCCTGGCAGGATAGACACAGGGACAGAGACAGAGCTGGAGAGATTAGAGAAAATGGAAGGCACTCGTAAACTCGGGCTGAACCTGAAGAAATTACTGTGTGTCCACTGTGGGGGATTAATCTAAAGCAAACCAGGCATAAAGTAGGAAGAGGGATGAATGCAATGAAAATCAAGAGTCTGGAAAGCAGAAATACTGGTTGGTTTTATAACATGTTAGGCCAGCATACAGCAAAACATAAAATGACTCCATTTGTTCAGTTTACCCACCAAACTAATCAAAAGATGCTTGTAGAGATTTTTGCAAAGAAGATGCTGTGGATCATGGATTAAATGGGAGTACTGCTAAAATCTCACCTCCTGTGGCTTTGGATTTCATTGTTTGAAGGAGGTTTGCAGAATCTGAAATGAATGGGGTTGACAAAGTCATTTAAAGACATTAAAATTTTGTCTCATGAAGAAAAGGTAAAAGAACTTAAAAGATAATGAGTGACACCATCCATCCACAGCTGTCAAGTGGCTGTTAGCATGAAGTGAGAGGAAATCCTTCTCTGAATGATTTAAGGAAGACCCAAAATTTTGTGCTGAATGCTTGACTAGACAACAGAAAATGTCTTCAATAAAATGCCATGTAGGCTCCTGAAGAAACAGGAGTTTTTCCAGTGAAGCTGCTCTGCTCCCCAAAAGTTTTGTCCTCATCCAGTGCTGGTTTGGATGAGTGCAAGCAGGAGAGGATGGGCTTTGAGAAGTTTTTCCCCTTGGCTCGAGTGAGGACAAGACACTGCTGCAAACTGTAAAAGCAACACCCTCTGCTCTCTCTTAAGCAGCACAAACAGCACTGAGAGCATTTTCACATTCTCTTCTCTCATTTGGGCCTTAAAACCTCTTACCTGGAGCTTAAATGACAGATCCTCCTGTTTCTGCAGTGCTTTCTTGCTGGTTCCTTTCAATAATTCATACTCATCTACACCTCATTCCCGGGCTCCTTTTCATTGCTCCTTTGATAAACAACAAGACACGAAAGGTACAGGAGATGCTGAGGTATGAACGTGGCTCCAAATGCTCCTGACGTTGGCGGGAAATAATTTCATTATCACTTGAGCTCTTACTGCTTGCCTGGGAAACATCCAGGCAGTGCCTTACCCAGAAACGTGTGGCAGCAAGAGAGGGAGAAAAGGGCTCATTGTGCCTGTAGGATTTCTTCATGCACTCAGGCCAGAATTTTTGCGATTCAGTTTAACCATTTCACATGGAAAAATACAACAAACGTGACCAAAAACCTCTTTTCTTGAAGCAAGCAGAAATTATCATGCTTCTTGTTTTTACCCATACAATAATGTTTAGACACGGGCTGCAGAAATTCCAGGTCCCTGGGAATTTTACATCAGTGCATACATTTTGTTCGCAGTCTGTGCCCGGAACAAATTCTGTCTCCAAGATGTCACTGTTCAGAACTCTCCTTTTTAGCAGTGCTGTGGAAGGACTTCAGTAAATGGCAACACTTGGCACAGCTCCATCTCACTGAACAGAGACTAATTTGAATTTTATTCATTCCAGACTATTTATTTCGATAGCAGAGAATGAGAAACTACTTAGAGGGTGATAGAGATCTCGCCTGTTGCTTGTCCTTCCCTTCTGGGTATTTAGCTGGCCAAAAGGGCCTGTCTTTCAACCCTAATGACCTCCAATAAATAACTGCACTCAATGGCCCAGCCCAGGCTTTGTGTGTGGGTGTCGATTTTCCTTCTAGTAATATTTAATCTGCTGAAGGGATTAGAAATAGGAAAAGATTTTGATTAGAATGAAATCACCCAAATTGCCCTAAGCTCCTGAAGTAATACAGGCAGCAGAAGTAGCAGGGAGCTTTCCCTGGTCCCACTCTTGGTGGAGTCCTTCAAGACAATCCCTGGTTTCTGATCGTGTCCTGGATGAGTCTCCATCACCCTCCACACTCTGATTGCTGCTGGGGATTGTTGGGATGGTTTTGCACTCTTTCTGAAGAAATTGTCCTTTTCAGAGGAGCTTTCCTCAGCCTGTTTCCCCCCTAGGAGTCATCTCAGGGTATTGGACCATGGGGATGGAACCAAGCAATAAAGTGCATCTTTTTCTTGCTTAGGTGACAGCACAGGGTGCTGTTGCTTGTACTCTCCTCTTTTCCTGCAAAACCTTGCAAAATCAATGCAGATGCTTCCTTCTCTCACCTGTAAATGCCTCAGCAGGTAAAAACCAGGGAGAGTGCTTGAGGTGATGGGATCTACACACAAGATTGGCAGAGGGAGTCACTTGGGCCCTCAGCCCGCTCTGAACAATCTCTGAGGAAAATGCACTTTGCTGCTTCACTCAGCACCTCCCTGCCTGGACTCAGAGACAGAACTGCTGCTGGTCCTGAGGCTGCTGCTCTCCTCCAGCTTTGGGGAAGCAGGAATAGCAGCTAAGTCATCTATTTCTGCCTTGTCAACAGAACTGATCACAAAGTTCAGGCAGAGTTCAGTGACGAGCGAGAGCTGAGGGACCCAAGGGCAAGGAGGGCGTAGCTCGGACTGTGAGTTCTTCATTACTGATGATAGAAGGGAAGAATTAAAGCTGATTAGAAAAATAAGAAGTGCTATAATGTTTTCATGGGTTTAGGATGAGATCTTAATTTTAAGGAAAGGCTTTGTGAAGCTTTGGATCCTGCCATATTTTTTGCTGGCTGCAGGGCTTTGGCAGGACTGGTGCATTCCAGATTCACCTTCTGCTCATTATTATCCTGTTACAGAAGTGTTATTGTCTCCATGTCAGGTGATATTAGCTCATAACTTGTATTACAGCTCTGAGGAAGAAGTGTTTCAGGACATTGGGATACAACCACCTCTGCAGCACACCTACCTTGCTGGTGACTTCTGAGATGTTTTTGATTATGATTTCCAGCAAAACTCAATGTTTCCTTACTTTGATATTTCCCAGAGGTCAGTGCTGGCTCTCTGGTGTCTGAGACAAGATTGTTTTCTCTTCTATAGGTCATTGGTGGTGTTGCAGCAGAGCTTAAGAATCCAAGGAAAAAGCTGGAGCACCCTCTTGTTTGGTGCACACACAGGACAAACAGATGGTTTTTGTCTTGGAAAGTTCACCCTGGAAAAAGATGCAGCAGACCAAATCAGGCTCTGTGGGTTTGTGCCATATGAAAATATTTCTCATTTCCAAGGCAAAACTCTGTCTCTGGTGTCACTGAGAGGCCCTGGAGTGAACCCCCATAATTGTCATTAATTGGCCATTTGGCTGATACATCCACAGGGAGGACCAAGTCCTGATTTCCTCCACCCCAGGGTTATTGTGGCCATTGCTGTCCCCTGCATTGTGTCCTGTAAGTGTGAGCAGAAGATGCTGACATGAACAAGGCAGGCAGGGTCTGTCAGCACTGGCTGCAGGAGAGGAGAGCCCCCGTGTTCTCAGGGCTCCAAGGATGCTCCAGCTCCAGGGAAGCAAAGCTGAGCTGCAGATCTGGTGCAGAAAAGTCTGCAGGAGGAAGTGTCAGCATCAGTCACATCTCCAACTCTGAATTCACTGCAGGCACTAAAACCCTTTGGCTGATATTAACACATTTTAAACTAATGAGTCCTTTGAATTGTAATTCCTTCCAGAAGCTATTTGCAATGGACTTAGCTGGCTAATGGTTATATGTTTGAACTTCATCCTTTCATAATAAATTCCACTGCTAATTTCTTGCTTTCCTGAAGCTTTGTTCTGGCAGATTCACACCGTGTATCTCTCCTGGGATGCCCTCAGAGTAAGAGCAGGCTGCTGATTTGTAGGCAGAAGCCACACACCTTTATAAAAGATTCAAAATACCTTGTTTTAAAAAGAATTTCATTTCATTACATTTACAGCTCTAATAAAAAGCTGGGTGCCACACTTACTGTTTGTTCAATAATTGTTCTGATTTTCTGTGCTAGTCGATAGAACCTGGAGTGAATTCGTTATCAGGGGCGAGCTCTTCTGGTTGGAGCTGCAGTCTGGAGTTACAAGCACTCCCATATCCTTTTATTTCCATTAAATTCAAGTTTTTTAATATCCATTTTTAACAGCTGCTCCCAGGCTTGCAGAATGCTGATTTCCTGCTGGCCCTGCTGTGATGTTGGCACAGCAAAGAGTTTGTGAGCAGCTCTCCCAATGCCACCCAAGGCCCTAAACTCAAGATTGTCCTTTGTCACACCCTGCTTAGGGTGAGGGGGATGTGTCACATCAGCAAATATTCTTTTCTCTGGATATATTTGGCTGTGGTTTAGTTTGTTTAGGATGACTTGAAGACCAAAGAAGACTTTATCCATCCCTCTGATTTTACTAAGGGTTATCTTCTGATATGAGTGAAAATTCTTCAAAAACACAGTCTCGTGACTGACCCACTAAAGATGCTGAAATCATTGGAAAGCCCTAAAAAGTTCCAGTTGGTTTATGATTAGCATTTTTTAATTATTGTTTGATCGTTTTTATGCAGAAGTCACAACCACCTCCGTTATCTGCCTCACAGTTCAATGCATAATTGACAGCAAAATGATTTTATCAGTATGCCTGGTAACATCTGTTTCAGATAAAGAAAAGGGAAGAAAAATCTGAATTAATTTGTGGATAGATTTGCTTTGAGAATATGTGAGATTATTGCCATAGTTCCATTTTCTTAAAGCAGTTCCATGCTGTGCTGTTAATTTTTCCTGTATTTCTGATATCCTAGCATTTAGAATTTAGGTTTTTTTTTAAGGGACAGAAGTGCTTTAACACCTATATCAGTAAGGAATGAGTCCAGCTGGGTGTTTGAAGTTGCAGAGTTTGGAATGTCTGGTCCATGCTTGAGGTAAAATAAAGACACATATTAAATACTCAGCCTTCTGTGAGTTTTTGTTTGGGTATTTCTGGTTTTTAGATGTTAATTTCTTGATTTTATCTATCTGGGACTATTTCAGATGGTGTTGTTTAATATTCATAACAACTGGCCTTTAATTTTTGTCTATTCATTTGCCTTTTTACCTAGACAAAAATATGATTTCTGGCAGCTTCCGACTCTGACACACTGCACAGGAGAATAAGTTGTGACTTTTTGGAATTATTTCCATTTATAACTTCATTTCTGCATTTGATTTTATTCCCCGAAGAACAAAGCCATTATATTCCATGGGACTACACCAGCAAAAAGAGATTGGAGTAGAAAATCAGGCCAGATACTTGGAAATGTTTTTATTGCATTGAAACATTTTGATTTAATGTTCTTTTATAAACTGTTCACTTGTGCAAGATATCATTATTGCAAAACAAATGGAATCATCACATTCATGAATGGAAGAGGACACTGCTGTCAATCTTCATATTCTTCATTGCTTCATCCTTTTTCAGTCTTGTTCTACTTTTGCTAATTTTATTCTTTTTAAGGAAAAGTTGTTTCTAATTTATCTGCTATTAAAGTTGATTCTTGGCAATTTTAACCCATGGCAGATATTCCAGTCTTTCAGAGGAGGAAAGCTGGGCTCCTAAAAGGATTTAACCATTGAGTTATCCCACAGGAACCAAGTGGGAATGTTTCCAAAGGCACAGGGAAACAACCAGCACCGAGCCACAGCAGTGATCCCCGCTTGGGTCACCCATGGCTGGCACCTCCTCTGGCAGGAGAGACCCCTCCTCTCTTTGGAAAACCCCAAAAAACAGGGGTCAGAAATGTGAGACGACCTCAAATCCGTGTTAAAATCCCTCCTATTTATTTCCCATTTTTCTTTGGACTCAGCAGAATTATCGTGACAAGAACAGTTTTGCTCATTGACAAATCTTGGTTTCGCTCAGTTTTTTTGGAACTTTTCTCCTCTGACATTTAAAGAAGGGAAACACCTCTCATCCCAGACTCCCTCTAACGTACAGCCCTGCTGCTGTAAAATATATTATTAATGCTTTAATCAAGCAGCAGTGCTTTGATTAATATCTTCTCCCGGGTCACGAGCAGCGAGGGAGCATCATTTAGAAGCAGAGGCTGAGTCACGGAAAGCGCCGTGGCAGGACAGGAGCTCCAGGGTCTGTCATCAAGGAGCTCATCTCCTCGGTGGTGTCGTGTTTGGAGGCACCTGGCTGGCGGTGTTTTCTGCAGATGATCCCCCCCTCGCTCCCCTTCCATCCCTCCTGCCCGGCTTTGTGCCCCTGAAACCCGAGCCCGGCGCTCCCTTCCTGCAGGTGTCGGATCGCGGCCCCTGGGGATGCAGGAGAGCAGCTCTGGGGCTGGAGAGCCAAAAAACAGAGCCCAGGAAAGCACCCGAATGAGAGCCTTGTTAGGCATCAAAGTGTTCTTCCTGCGCTGGCAAAGATCATTTTATACCGAGTGAAGCATTTGATAAATACTCGTATTTATGTCGTTTCCAAAGGTTTTTATTTTCATGCAGTGTATATGCAGAGGGTGATATATAAAGAACATTTCCTTGCTGCCATTTGTGCGTAGATCACTTTCATGCATGTTTGATAAGAATTTTCCTTTGCCTCTACTATTTAGCACCACATAACTTCACTTTTTAAATTCTTATTGCTTGCATTGGACATCTTTTTGAGTTCAAATAAATCCACCTACTCCAGGATATAGATGTGTCACAAATGGTGAATGAGGAATGATTTTGAGAAATATGAGGGGGAAAAAAAATCACTGCTCTGGTTCCTTTAAGAAATTTTTGGGCTCTCACTGGGCAGGAATGGGGAGTTTTCTCTTTACAATTTATTTGCGAACTGCAGAAATCGTTTTCTGAACCGCATTTCAGTGTTAGAATTTCCTTTAAAGGGATGTCGCATGCTCCAGGTTATTTTCTGTTTCAATATAGTTATTTTGAGGAAATTCATACTCTTTTATTAACGAGAGAAATCAGGGGGCAGCTATTTCCCTGTGGATTCTTCACAGCAGAGAACCCAAAGGGGTGTTCTGGATGTGGGAGCTCACAAGCAGCAAATTTCAGGCTCTGCCCTGATTTTTGTCCTTTCCCCAGGGCAGAGCTCCAAGTTCCGTGCAAACTGATGTGTGAACTGGGCTGCTTTAGAGGTGTCACCAAAAGCCTGGTGATTATGGCCAATATTAGTGACTCCTGCAGTAATTATCTTATGAAACAGGCAGATTAAGCTCTCATATGGGCAGGCAGATGCTGAGCTCTGTCGTGTGGGTGACGCTGGCAGATTGGGCTCTTGTGAAGGAAGCACTTTGCCTCGGGAAACGTGAGCAAGGGGAGTTGTGTAACACAGCTCCTCACCCCTTTGGCTTCCTGCAGGTCACGTTCCCATAAAATCCTAAAAAAAGGAAGTTATTTCAGGAATTTCACCATTTGGGGTAACTTGCTCCTGGTGAGTTCAGATCCCAAGAACTGTTTTTCAGCTGTTCTGGAGAATAATTTACTCCTGATTGATTCCTCCCCCTGAGCTCTGAATTCCTGTTGCTGATCACAGCACAGTGAGGGACCACACAAATTTTGGGGATTGCAGTGAAGTGACCTCATGCTGCATCAAAGGGAATAAAACCTTGAAGAGCTAAAGGGTTGAAGTCCCTTACATACCCAGGATTGTGGAAAAGAGAATGGGAGGAAGAAATCAGGAACAAAACCTTGTATTTAAAGGCCTAATACTGGAGCAAAGTCCCTCAAATGTGCCCCATTTATTAATTCAGCATCCTTCATGTGGCTGGAAATGAAAGAAATGCTCCATTTGTTCTGAATGCTTTGGGTTTGTATTTAAAAGTAAAATTACCAAGGCTCTACAGGCACTTTATTTGTTGGGTTTTTCCTGCCTTTATGTTTGCAGAGTTGGATAAACTTTATCATTTTAGTTTAATAGCATATCTGGAAGATGTTTGCTCATGTGTTTTCTATATTCACTATATCAACATCAACATTTTTTCATGGATTTGTGGATAATTCTGGCTCTGTCTGGAAAACATAAATGCCAAATGGTAAAAAATCAAGTGTGAGAGGAGATCTGGATGTCTCATTAAATAAATACCTTTACAGGAGAAGTGATTTTCAACTCAACCTAGTGGTTCTTAAAACTCATTACATAAAATATTTCCTGTTAAAATGCCTGAGTAAAAAGATTTGAGAACATTTTGTTTTTTTGAGAGGTGCAGTTCCCTTCCTAAACAAATTCTTCCTCACCTGAGACCCTGTGAGTTACTTGTGATTTCTTACTGTCATTCCTTTGCAATAAATTCATCACTGTTTCAGTGGTAATGCTTTGACTAAAGCTGTAATTTCCTAAACACTCACGTGTTTGCTGAACATCCATTTTTTTCTGTTTCACTGGGTTTCTCTTTTCAGTTTGTTAAAACTTTTTTTTTCTTTTTTTTTTCTTTTATTTTTTTTTTTTTGTGGATATAAAAGTATCCCAGCCAGCAGGGTGGAAGAATTTAAATATTTATTATCATGAATACTTTATTATCTTCAGGATTATATTTGTGCCTGAAAAGAGAGAAAAGGAACATGTACTTCTGTCCATCTCTCAGTCTGCTCCCAGCCTGGGCCCAGCAGCCACAAAATAATGACATTTTTGAGATTTTGCTGTTGGCTGGTGTTTGTTTACGTGGCAGGAGTTTTTAGGATAATGTGACAAAGTTTGTGTCACATTTGTGAAGGTGTATTTGTATTTTTAAAGTATGCACCAAATAAAACCAGTGGGGAGCTTTTATTGACTTCAGGCCCACTGAGGTGACTTCGTGGGGCTGCTTGGGAGGATTTTCTTGGCCAGGGCTCAGCCTCACTCTGGTATTTGTGTTTTTTGCTCAAAATATTTGGAAAACCATCCAGTCCCAGCACGGCTGGCAACTTCTTTATTTAATAGTAACATTTTTAAAAAGTTAAAAGGTTAAAATTAAATTGGGCTGAGTGCCTTCTCAATGGGATCATGAGAAATTTCAAGACCAACATTTGTAGAATAATGGAATGGTTTGGGTTGGAAAGGAACTTTAAGAACAATATATTATCATTGAAAGACAAAAATAAAGTGAATTGCTGTGTAATCCACTAAAAACCTCTGTTCTTCTGGAGATTTTGCCCAACCCAAGCAGGATGGTCTTTATCAAAATAACTGAGAATGTGCATTGTGGCTGTGTCTGAGCACTCTCAGGGGTGCCCTCAGCTCTCACATGGTTCTGCACGTTGCTGCCAATATTGTGTGTGGGAGACAGCATCAAGCAACATTCACTCATTCC
>VZTB01005271.1:367925-383870 GCA_013397245.1 Thryothorus ludovicianus | reverse complement strand
CTGAAGAGTTTCAGCTTCTTCTTTCATCGTGGCTGGGGAAAAACGGATTTTATTAGCTCAGGAAAATTTCCACAAAAGCAGAGAACCCGACAAAAATTGACCAAATGGGTTTTCTTAAAAAAAAAAAACCCACTTAAAAACGCCAACTCTGTCACAAGCAGATGATGAAGGATAAAGCCCACAGAGCAGCTCAAATGGATTTAACTCTGTGGTACCTGGTGCATCCAGGCCATAAGTTGGAAACCCCTTGCAGTCATTAAAACGTATCAATGGCAAAACCTGAACCCTTAAACTGAATCTCAGAATTTCTATATAAAAAACATATTTAGATTTAAGAGATGAAGTGTTGGTCTAGAAGGTCAAGACATCAAATGTCCATCTCCAGCAATCTTTGCTGTATTTTTGCCCAAGTCCTGTGAACTATCTGAGATTAGTTTTAAAAATATGGGTAAAAGGGTTCTTTTTTTCTACTCAGAGTCAACATTTTTAAAAAAAGATTGTTATTGAGACCAAATTAAACCTAGGGAAAGTTGTTAAATCACTTAATTAAATACTTCCATCAAGCAATATGGCTTTTTTTTTTTTATTTTCTGGTTTCCCTGGCAACCCATTTTTGCAGTCCCTGTCTGTCCATGTGCTCCAGCTGCTGTGAGTTGGGCCCTGAAGCTTTCACAGCAACTCTGGAGGGGCAGGACAGGGACAGGATGGGCAGGAACTTGTGAGGGGCAGGAATTTGTGAGGGGCAGGAATTTGTGAGGGGCAGGAATTTGTGAGGGGCAGGAATTTGTGAGGGGAAGGAATTTGTGAGGGGAAGGAATTTGTGATGGACAGGAATTTGTGATGGGCAGGAATTTGTGATGGGCAGGAATTTGTGATGGATGGGAATTTGTGAGAGGAAGGAATTTGTGAGAGGAAGGAATTTGTGAGGGGAAGGAATTTGTGATGGGCAGGTGCAGTGAAGTTGAAGTCAAGAAATCACAGAAATGCTTTTGTTCACAGTTCCAGGAGTCAAACACACTCATATTTCATTAATGCTCTGGTTTGAAATGCCTGAGCTTACACCTCTGACCATCCACTGAGTGTTTTAAGAACATGTTTGCTCCTAGAATGGTTGTAAAGCAAAGATATCATTTTATTTGCACTGGGATTTTAAAGAGTATCAGGATGAGCCTAAAACATTGCAGTCAAAATCAAGACAACTTTTGTCTCTGTAAACTTCCAAATTCCTTAAAATGAAATAATGTAGCTGCGTTTCTCTTAATTAAACCACGGGAAATATTTGATATTTTTAAGGTTTCTGGGCAGAAGTGTGTGTGTTTCAGTAAGCAGATATCTAGCCACCCTGAGAAATTCTTTCCTGAAATTAATCAGATTTTGCCTGGAATAAATGACAAAATTTTAAAGGAATTTTAAATATTATGTTTTAAACAACTATTAAAATAAGAAAATTCATGGGTTTTTAGAAAGTGATTTTCTTTTTTTTTTTCCATTCCAATATTTCAGGTATCTCCATCTCAAAAATTAGATGCTTTACACAGGAACAAAATGTTTTCAAATTCAGGAATGAAACTTTTCAGCTGCACAGAACCGATGACAAGAAATCTGAATTTCTCTTCCTCGAGAAGTTTCAAAGTGTTGATGGATTGTCCTGATGCACAACATGAAACACTTCCAAAATCTTCCAGCACTTCAGGGAACAGGAAAAATCTTCCCACTCAGTTCTTATGGCAATGGAAGTATTTCATACTGAACTTTAAAAACATTGACAGATTTCTTCCTGCAGCCAAAGGAAGGCAGTGAGAGTTTATGTGTTTCAAAGAAAATTGAGATGCTGGCAGACAACATCAATGTCTGTGTGTGTGTGTGTCTTTCAAAGTGCAGTTGTCACCCAATTCAGTTGTAGCATGAATCATATCCTGAAAAGTTATATAAGGTTTGGGCTGTGAGGAAAAAGCTGGGTTTTATTTTCCCCCAGGGAAAATTTGAATCTAGTGAAAAAAAAAAGAAATATATTGTTATTGGAGATTTAATTGTAACAATAACAGAAAAGCTGGAAGTCCTAGAATTAGGAGCCTATTTATCTGAGTTGAGTATATTGTATTTATAAATGGATAAATATCAGTGTACAGAGGGTCAGTTTAGAGAACAGCTTTGGTGGCCTGAATTTAGAAGCCACTCCATTCTGATGATAAATAAGAAAGGTCCCCTTGGTTATATAAAAAGAAGAGGGAAGCATCTCACTGAATAATCCCGAGGGATTACAGAGTCCCAGTGAAAGTCCAGTATTAGCCAGCAGCCAATGGCCTCACATCTGGAACGGGGAGCCCAAAGTCAGCTGGGGGTGGCACTCATTAAAAATAGATCTGCTGCAGAGCTAAGATGATTATTGGTGCTGATTTACAGGATTAGACACGGGCAGCAGTCTGTCAGGCTATTTCTTCACTTGAGCACACAAAAACCTCCTCCAGGGCTGGCACAAACGGGGATTCACAGCCAGGGAGGGGAGAGGGGGAATTTGGGAGGGGAGAGGGGAGACACCTTCCCTCTGCTCCTCTGCCATGGTGCTGGTGGTGCTTGGGGCCAGAGCTGAGCAGCAGCCTCGCAGGGATTTGTGTGGCTCAAACACTGGAGATGTAAATGATGAACGTGATCTGCCTGCCTGCTGCTGGGAAGGCTTTGCAGCTGGATTTATATCCAGTCTGTGGAAATTGTAGGGGAGCAGGGAACTACAGGTTCATTTCCTCGAAGGAAATCTGGATACGTGGGATGGGCTGAGAGTGGTGGATGCAATTCAGAGTTTTGTTTTAGAATAAACAAGTCAGGGAACTCCCCACTGTAGTCCCCACAGAAATAACAATGTGCAAAAATCTGACTGGGAAACCCTTGCTTTCCTGGTTACTAATTCCTCTTTATTCTTATTTTCAAACTTGTTCTGTTTTGCAAGAAAACACTTAGCAGTTATTTCAGGGGAATAATAGATTTCTGTTCAGGTACAGGAAAAACATGCATTTTTTGATGCTAAACATGCAGTTTGGATAACCCAAGGTATATGTTCCTGACAACTCATTTCCCTTCATTTGCTGAGACAATGATAGAACAAACAATTTAAAATAATGAACACATTCAGAAGAATTACAATGTGTGCTGTCTAAAGAGGGGGGAGAGTCTCATCCATCAAAGAAATGATTACAGGTAGTTTATCCAGATCCTGCTAATTCCAATAGGTACCACAATTTCCTCCTCACTCCTGGTTTATGTATTTACCTGTATTATTATTTATTTATGGTGAAGGAATATTCTGTTGAATCCTCTGAGCACTGCACTTTCAGCTGGCCATTAAGTTAACTGCTGAGAAATTGGAGCTGGACCTCAGAAATGCAGATTCATGGGGGATATTTGGTAATTCTTTAATCAACTGCTCCTGCTGAATTGCCAGGTGAATTTTGCTTTACCTGTGTCACCCACAGTTACCATGCAGATTAAGCTGTCAGGACAGGTAGATGTACTTTTCTAATTAGGTCCTTAATGTTTCCATCTGTGGCTAGAACAAAATATTTCACAATCCTTTTCCACCTTGATTCAGAAAGTCCCTGCTGAGAGGGAAGTGCTGCTGGAAAAAGCCAAGCCATGTCCAGCAGGCAATTCCCCCCTGCAGACGTGGATGGATTCCATGGGCATTCACCTCTTGGAGCACAGATAATAAAAGAGAATCCCAGAAACCCAGTTCTTGAAGCCCTGACAGCTCTTCCTAAGCCTAATGGCTGCACCCAGCGTGTGCTTTGGAGACAATCTCACCCAGTGCCTCCCCTGTAAATAATCATAAGATACAATGGATCTGTGGGAATTAAGTTCTTAGGAGGCGGTGATGTCGTGTCCACAGATTCAGGGCACTATTCACTTGCTTTTGGGAAACATTTGATAGTTATGTAATATTCCTCAATCCTTGTTCTGGATCAGCTTTGTTCCATCAGGATTTTCCCATTACTTTAATAACTTCTGGCCCCAGCTTCACAAGTTTTTGTTTTTTTTTTAAATGTGCCACGATATTTAAAAATAATAAAAAAAAAAAGAAAAAAAAAAGAAAAAGAAATAAAGAAAAGAAGCAAAGAAAAAAGCGAGGGAATCCAACAACTTCTAATTCGTGGTTGTTGCTCACATGGATATAAATAATAGGGGTTGTTTAACTGAGGGCAGCTTATTTCTTATCTGAGGAAATATTAATGCCCTCCCTGTTATCTAATTCAGTCTAATGTAAGGGGATTTAGTGGAGATTAAGAGAGAAAGTGGGAGAAGGATTTGTATTCTTTAGGGCCATGCTGGTGCTCCCAGGAGTTTTGGCATCACTTCCATTAGAAGAGGTGATTGCTCTCTGAGGGGTTAAAATAATTGGAAGGAGAGGCAAGCTCTTACACTGGAATGAAAAGTCCTGAGGAAAACAAGAAGCAATTGTTCAGGTTTCAGACTCCCTGCCCTGCTGCTGGGGGGAAATGTCTTTGTTCTCAGACCTGGAGCCTGAGGAAAGGCCGGCACCCCAGCAGCACTTAATTCTGAACATCTCTGCTCCTCTGCAGACTGTGTCCCTCGGGGTGCTCCAGCCTGGCCAGGCAGTGACAGAGCACAGTTCTGGGATTTAATGTTGCCAGATCTCTGCAGTGGTGTGTGCAGCTCCTCGGGGGAGAGCCAGGCTCTGGGAAAGGCTGGAGCAGCTCCAGGTGATGGACCCAGCATCCCCCCAGGGAGCTTTATGAATTTTATACAGGGTTATACAGGAATAAACTGTCTGTATAGGTGGGGAGCTTTTCCAGAAGTCTGCTTCTGTTTGCCCTGAATGATTTGATGGGATTGAATCCCCAAATTGACCATTGCAGCTGGGAATTCAGGGAATGCTCTGTACCAGAGTACCTCTTGCTAGTGACAACATGAAATACTTGAATAACATTTGCTCCTCAGCTTGGAGCCCAAAGCCTCACCTTGGTTCCTGAAGGTCACACATTTCCACGAGCATTTTGGAGAAGTGAGATGAATCTATTCACTGCAAACTTATTCCTGATAGGTACTTCCTAAGCAGGGAAAAGCTTGCACAAAGTCAGCCACTGTTCTGAGGTTTTATGAGATCCCACCTGATGCCAATAACAGATGCAAGTACATTTTGTAGGAGCCTGGTTGTGTGAAACAGCCAACAGTGACAGAAGTTCCTCAGCATCTCAGCTCGTGTGTAAAATGCAAGGTTGACTTTTCCCCCGTGGAGGTGACATTGGTAGATATGCACAATTATACCTTGATGAGGATGGAAAATGGGATCCCTCCAGGGCAGCATGAAGGCACCAGACTATTCATGACATTTGATCTTACAGTTCTGCTGAATGTAATTGCTCGTTTTGGTGCTAACTGAGCAAAGGCAGGTCAGAAACTCAATACTTCCAGGCTGTGTAGTGAAACAAATACCACCTTTCCACACAAAGGAGGCTTGAAGGGCAGAAACAATATTAAAATGTGGATTTGAACTAAGGAAAGTCACATTTGCAGGCATCCTTCTTCATCCTGTGAGTGTGGAAATCTGTCTGTCCTTCCTGAGATTGCAGCAAGGCCATGGTCTGACCAGGATCATGGACATTTGCTGTTTGAAGCAGGTTGGAGGTAATTCCCTCCAGATCATTGGGTTTTACAGCCTGCTCATTTTTATTGCTTATTATTCCAAGCAAAAGGAGTAATCCTCTGGGAAGTGAAAGAGAAGAAAATCCTGGATGTAATAATACAGCTGTAACCATGCTGTCCAGGCATTTGCATCCACAGTTGGAAGCTCTTGTGCTTTGTGAAAGTGAAGGTTGTAGCCATTCTCTGGCCAGCTTATTGCAGACAGTGATCCCATAATCCATGTTCCATTTACTGGCTTCCACTCCTCACCAGTCTGGAGTCAGCATGATTTCTTCCAAATGTTAATGAAAACCAGGGAGCACTTACTCAGGGAGGTAAATGGGAATAAAATCCATATTTCCCGCCATTATTACAGCTCGGCCCTGACTTGGGGTTTATGTGTCAGCATTTTGTTGAGATCAGCTTCCAGTCTTTGTTCTTTTCTGACCTGGAATATTGGAGGAGTTTGAGATGACCAAGAAAATTTTTCTTAGAAAATCAAAGAAACAGCTGCTCACCAAATTCTCAAACATGAACAAAATTGTTCTGTTTGTTTTGGGCTTTTTCCTCAAAAAATATGAAAATTGCATGCCAAATTTCTGAACTTCTGCTCATCACCCCATGCGTGCAAACTTTATGTTGAGCTTCTCTCACAAGCAATTTTCATATCAGCCATACCTCCCGACTCTGCTGTTAATTAACCATGCCCCAGCCCTTAGATATTCCTGCATAGATTCTTAGGAAAATCCTTTTTCTGGAACAACTACTGCTGTGTCTCCCATGGAACAGCTCCTCTGGGTGTGTATTTGTACATTTTCACTGCAGCTCAGTGACAGAAAACAAGGAGATGCTGCTCACCCCTCAGTTTGTGGTGCCTGGAGGTGATGCCTTGTGAAGGCTGAGCTGGAACTGAGAGAAGCCAGAACAAAAGGATAAATTGGGGATTTATTAAAAGGCCTCACTGGGCACACCTGGGCAGTGCCAGAGCCTGGCTGGACCACAGCCAAGGTGAACCCAAAATGGGCACAGAATGGACACCTGGCCATGAGGCTTCACACTTTGATAAGTTCTGCTCCATCAGCACTTTGGAGTTCATTGTTCAATTACAGCTCCAGGTTATGAAGCTCCATCCTCCTTGGTTTTCCTTCTCCCTTCACTGTCGATTTTGTTCTTGGGCTGAAAGTTGTCCTTGGTGCTGAGCTGGAGCAGGAATTGTTTTGTCTCCCTGCTCTGTGCAGAGAGCTCAGTAGCACTGAATATGGAACCTAAAACTACCCACTAAAACAGCCCAGAATCTAAAAAATATAAAAGGTAAAACCCAAGGCACCAGAGGTGCTCAGAGGAGAGCACTGCTGACCCAGTAAATCCAGAGGGAACTCAGAGCTGTGATAAATAAATACAGAGCTCAAATATTCACATCAGGGCTCAGCCAGTCCATGGCTGGGTCCAAGAAAGCAGCTCTGGGACACGGCACTGAGGACACCTTGCCAAGGAGTCTGTGTCCATGGTGGAAGAGGTGGTTCACTTTTTGCCTAATTTCCTCTTGCTTTGTTTCCCATCTGCTGTCGTGTTCTGGGGTGATTTGTGGTTTATTTGCAGCCTTCTCTGAAATACCATGTGTGAATTAATCAGGATTCCCTCAAATCTGAGATGAGACCCCTAAATCAGGCCCCCATGTCAGGAGCCTGCAGCAGCTTCCCTCAGCACCAGCTCACCTCAGCCATTCCTCACTCGATTACGTGTGGAGACGCTGAGTTTAATTGTGTTATTCCTGGCAAAGAAGGAGAAAAAAAGCAGAGGAAAACTAGTTCTAGCAATCCTATTTGTGAATTATAACAGTACACTCTAATCTAATCATGTTTCTCTTTCCCCAGATGTGGGGAATTTTAAGAGTGCCTCATTACCGACCACTAATTAAATCTGCTGTGAAAGAAATGTTGGGTGAAATCCTGCCAGCTTGGAGTTGCTGGCAAAGCTCCCACTGACTTCAGTGGCACTCAATTGTTGCTTTTTGGGCTTTGGTCTAATCAGAAGATGATCATTGTAATTATATATTATCTGGTAACATCTGGGATCTCCAATTAAATCACAGGCCTGATGGCACTGGGCAAGTAAAGAGGTTTATTTGGGTTTTAGGTCATTCATCGTGGGTAAAATCCTGACAAGTGCCTGCCTTTAACCAAAGGATTTTTTTCCTGGGGGCCCACAGCCCCCTTTGAAGCCTTTCAAGAGTGTGTGTTTGGGTCTGGGAGGATTATCAGCCCCAAACAAGAAGGTCCCAGGGGTTGGTGAAGGAGCCAGACATGCTGGGAGAGGCTGGCTGGAGTTCCATGTGAGGGTTATCCACACACAGAGATGGGGCAGCAGCAGGGGCTCGAGCACGAGGGATCCAGAACAGCACCCACAGGAGAAAGCAGTGAAGGGTTTGGGGTCTGCCCTGAGGGGGCTGGCTGCTCCAGTGGCTGGGAGTTGTGAAAATCTAGAATATTGTGGTCCTCAGGTCCGCGGTGTTTACAGCTGGGGCCTGGCTTGGTGGTGGCTTTCCTAATTCCTTCCTAAAACCCATTTAAATTCCTCACTGGTTTGTTCCTCCCTTGCCCGTGGCACTCCTTGATCTATGTAGTTCAATTAAAAGGCAGCACGAGGGCAGTGTCTACAAGAATTTGTTTATTTCCACACTTGGCCTCTGACAGACAGTCTCTAAGTGCTCCATATTTTCCACTTCTTTTTATTTCCCTCTCCTCCAAGCTACTAAAATTTTGCTTTGAAACTGCAGTGTGTGTTACTGTGTGTGCCCAAATCCCTGCCTGTTGGTATAAACTGAATTTCCCATTTGTGACCACTCACCTGACGTGCCAGGCTAACAGGGCAGACAGAACGAGGCACAAATTTGGATTCCTGATTTCCCTCTTTGCTCACAGGAGCACTGCAATGAAAGGAGATTTTTCTGGCTGTGTTTTACCCTTGTCTTTCAGCAGCACTTTTGTGCTAGACACCTTCCTGTTTAATCTATAAGGTTAATTGTGGATGAAAAAGGACGTCATTAGGGGTCTGTCACAGCACCACAATGTGTTTGCTTCCTTGGGGATGCTGCAAATCAGACACCTCCCACCAGCAGGTGTCTGAGAATTAGTAAATAAATACCTTCTTTTGTACAAGCTGTTTCTGAAGAGCTTTCCCCATGTTTAGTGCACACCATAATTTTTTTTCTGAAAATGCTTTAAATATCATGAAGTGCTTGCTTACATCAGCAGCTGAAGGGGTTGTGTGTGTGTCCTTAACCTGTAGTGCTCCATTTGGCTAATTACAAACCTATTTAGTAATTAATTTTACATTTGTACTGACTTTGTGTCTCTGAAGAAAGGTTTTAAGGTGAAGGGGCTTGAAGCTCTCAGCTGTGGAACATCAGTGCACAAAACACCACAGCCCTTTCATTTCAGCTGGGGCTGCTCTGTGGCAAAGGGCTGCTGTGGAAATTCACCCTAAGTAGTTTTTAATGATGTTGTGTTAATACAGTGGCTTTACTTCTTCAGGTTACCATTGAAAGATGTTTCTTCTGACATAGGGGAGATTTCTGAGAGAAATTTCTTTGTCCTGAACTGCTCACACACCCAGATGAAGTTAACAGGACTCTGTGCAGTCTCCTGTTCCCAGATGGATACTCAGTGGTAAAAATGCCCATACATCAATATCAGGGTATACATTTACAAGAACCAGTATGCCATAAAAAAAAAGAAAAAAAAAGAAGTGAAATAGTCCTTTGCCTTTCATCTGTGTTATTCTCTGCTGTGGAAGATGCAGTTTCCTCTCTGCAGGGACAAATTTGAATCAGTGGAATGGGAAAGGCAAAGCCCTGAGCTGGCATTAATCAGTGCTATGAAAGGACAGGACAAGAGATGCTGCCCCAGGAAACTCGCAGTGGCTGCACCAACAAGAATTGCAGGAAAACAGCCTGGGGAGCTGAGCTGTGGCTGTGCACCCAGGTGCTGCTGAGAGCCCAGTCTCCACTTTATTGTCAATTAACCTTTCAAAGCAGAGGCTCTCCTTGGTCTCAGTTTGTTCATCCAGATATTTCACAGCACATTCCATGGATGAATGTGTTCAGTCAGAAAAGGCTCTCCACCCTCTTCCTCCTATTAAAAAATCATCATATGCATGAACATCACAGTATCTTAGCTTAAAAAGCTCTTTACATCAACTGGGACAGCTGAATTCTTTAAAAATGACAAAAAACACCCTCAAATGTCTTAGCAAGGCATCTTCCAGTGTAATTCTAGAGTGGATTTGATCCCTACCCCAGTTCCAGTTTGCAGTGCCATGCTGTGCTCTCAGATTCTTCAACCCTGGATGTTTCTATTGTGACATTTTCTGCACCATAAAAACACTCACACTTTCAAGTTAAATCAACAGTTGTGGCACAGTGAGTACCATAATTGCAGTCAGATCCTCAATTGCTTTTAAAAGAAGGGAAAATGCTGTGTGACATTTGAGGATGACACTAACAGCATCACTAAAATAAATTAAATGAATGTTATCTCTTTTTCTGAGTGGCTTTTAGAGACTTTATAATGCTTTTTGGATTGTTGCTGCTGAGTAGTATTAACAAAATACCAAACATCTATTTCCATTGAATTCATCTTTTGCAATATTTGATAGTCCTGGAGTGATGGAGGAGTCATTTGTAACTGGAAATGGAAGAAATTGAGAGTCAGAAGAGAAAGGATGCTATCAAATAAGAAAACAAACAAGACTCTGAAATTAGAGAATGTGAGTTTTCAGCTTTCAGTACCTTCTCAAACAGAACTGATAATGCCAGGTGGGGTTACAGGAGGTTTACCCACGGCTGTTAAGCTGCAAAGAGCTTGTGTAAATAGATTTAATTTCCAAACAAAGTCAGACCTCACTTGAAATAAGCACTTCTCTCTATATTCTTCCTCAAACAGCAAATTGCTTAAGAAAGTTTGAGCCCTCACTTCTAATGCTCCACAACTCTGAGATTTACACTTGCACAAAGCAAGCCTGGCTTTGAGTTTAAAGCAAGGATCTCAGAGCAGCTGGGATTCAGGGAGTCTGAGGGTTTATTCTGAACTTTGTGTGACTACCTAGGGTATTCTTAAAAAAAAAAGATAAGACTCTATGTCTTGACTTATGAGGAGGATTAAAAGCTAGAGGTGACATAAATCACAGACAAGTGTTTTGAGGAGGAGTTTGGCTCTCCAGATGTGCTGCTCTCAGTTTGCAGGGGCAGAGCTAAAGAATTTCAGTGACCACCTTTGACTGAAAGGTTCACAAGCCCTTGCCCTTGGCCATTTGTCAGACCATCATGAAGGAATCCCAGGGATGGTTTGGGCCATGTTTGTGCCTGTCTGGATGTGCCTTTTACATGTTCAACAGCAACACAGCCAGGAGCTCCAGGCCAGGGTGCCAAGATCCTGTCTCAGCTCACTAATCCAAACTGCAGTGGTTTCTTTCACCCCATTTTCTATGTCATCTTATAAAACAACAATTTTCAGCGTTTGATGAGGTCTCAGAAAGCCCTGGATGAAGCCCCAGTGAAGGATCAATTCCCCCCAAAGTCAAGGAGTCCCCCAGAGGAGCCTGGTTGTGGAATCACTGCATCACAATTAGCTCTGCACAATCCTTCTGTGAGGAATTACAGGACCCTACTTGCAGCATCCATCAAAATAATCGCACATCTCAGTGATTTTTATCCCTCCATTCCTTGTTTTGAATATATTCATTAATTAAGTGGCTCAGCTCATTTCAAAGTGGCCCTGAACTGAAATGAGCAGTACATCTTCCTCGTTATCCTGGGAGCAGATTGCTGGGAGTTCGAGCAAACTGAAACCCTCCCTGGCACTCACACCCTCCCAGCCTCCTGTACCCCTTTGCTTGTTCTGATTCTGGAGACAATAATGGAAAGGGGGATCCCTTCTGGAGGCTGTCCTGGAGCAGAGAGCAGCCACAGCAAAAGGATAAATTGGGGATTTATTAAAAGGCCTCACTGGGCACACCTGGGCAGCACCAGAGCCACAGCCAAGGTGAACCCAAAATGGGCACAGAATGGACACCTGGTCACCAGGTCTCACACTTTGATAAATTCGAGTTCATTAGCATATTGGAGTTCATTGTCCAATTACAGTTCCAGCTTATGAAGCTCCATCCTCCTTGTTTTTCCTTCTCTCTTCACCGTTGGTTTTGTTCTTGGGCTGAAATGTGTCCCTGGTCCCAAGCTGGAGCAGGAATTGTTTTGTCTCCCTGCTCTGTGCAGAGAGCTCAGTAGCACTGAATATGGAACCTAAAACTACCCACTAAAAAAGCCCAGAATGTAAAAAAATATAAAAGCTAAAACCTAAGGCATCAAGGGAAAGGATACTATTTTTGAGCTGTAGGTGGCAGGTGACACCAGAGGGCTGAGATTGCACAGGTATGTCCAGAAATAGGTGTGGGTTTCCTTCTGGAGACAGAAGGATGGTACAGGGAGTGTAGGTGTGCTGGTTTGGGCTGGCACAGAGTTCATCTCCTTCCTGTGGCATCAGGCTGTGATCTGGATTTGTGCTGGAAGCTGTGGGTAATTTGGGGATGTTTTGGTTAAGCTGAGCAGAGTTTGCTTGGAGCCAAGGCCTCCTGTGCTGCTCATGGCAGGGTGGCACTGAGGAGGCTGGTGGGCACAGGGAGCTGGGCAGGGACACAGCCAGCACAGCTGCCCAGGGATTATTCCCTTGTTGTAAGGGGAGGATGAGGATGGGAATGTGCAGAGCTCTTACTCCAGATGTGGGCAGGGCAGGGGACATGCAAATGTCCCTTCTCTGTGGTGGAGTTCATCCTGTGCTGCTCCTCTCTGCTGAAACCACTCGCAGGGAAATGCAGATGAGCCAAATTGGAGTCATCTGCAAAGAAGCAGTAGCTGAGGGGTATTTTAATGCAGTAGTTCTAATGGCTTCCCATTTCCTGCTAGGGGAATGTGTAACTAATTAAGTCTGTGGCATTCATTTAACTCAAACAATAAAACGTGCTGGTGTCATCAGAGGTTTTTACTAAGCACACATTTTCCTGGAGGGAGGAGGGGAGACTTTGTAAACAAAATATTAAAATGTATGTTTATCACCTTTCTGAATCCCAGGTGAAGCTGTTGTCAACACAGTGAGGACTTGGGGCATTAATTAATATTGATATTTTTCATTCATATTAATTTAAAATTGTTAATTAATATAGGAAACAATACTTGTTTTAAGGTAAAAATCCATGTTTAAAGCTAATCAGAGGAATGTCCTGTACTCTCAACAGCAGATGTATAAGTGTTTGCTTTCTTGCCCTGTGTCTCACTCGTGCCATAATACAATCCCTGATTGTGCTGCAGGCAGGAGAGCTGGGATTTCAGAAAAAAATAAACCACAAACCTGTAGCATAAAGTTCTGAAATCCCAGAATAAACAGCTTTAACTGCTCATCTCCTAGCATTGCAAGGCAAACATGCCACGGATTTGACTCCTCCACTTGGCTGCTGGCCCACATCCCAAATCTGGGTCCCAGCACAGAGCCAGGGGACCCTGAGCTCGGGTTATGCTCACTCTGCCCACTCAGCCCCTGTGCTGGGCACTACCTGATCCCTGCCTGCCTTCCCAGCAGAATCTCTGGTGCCTAATTGGAGATTATCCCAAGTATCACAACAGAGCCCAAATCTGACAGTTCAGCTGGGCACTGGAGTAATGAGTTAACTAATGCACCTTGGAAAAGTTAATCCTTAAAAATCCCTCGCACATATCTTGTTTTCCAGGTCAAAGCAGAGCTATATTTAACCTTTCAGAGGAATTCAGGAATTTGGGGATGGGGGGAAAAGAGAGGACTGAGCATTTATTCTGTGGGCTGCACAACCTCATCTCATGGCGCAAAACAAACTTGCTCATTCTGTGGAAGTGCAACAAAAATTGGATTTTCTTTCACTCCTCCCAGATCTTGTCCCAGCAGATGACAGCCAGGCACAGAAATAAAATAAAGCACCATATCAAAGAGATATTAAATCCTGCTGCCAACAATTGGCTTCATTTTTCTAGTTATTGATTGCTGTCAAGGTCCTGTCTGGGGGACGTCGCTGAGTCCTGGTTTATGACAGCTCAGAGAAACGACGAGTCTTCAAATCCTTGCTCTGGGAACATTTCTATTTTGTCAATTAAATTCTCCCACAAACTCTGTTATTTTATTCCTCACATCGAGTGGCCCAGAAAGGCACGAAGTTTTCCCTGTCTCCTCTGGGACAAGGAGGGAGGCTGATGGAAGCATCCTGCAGGTCAGGCCGTGTCACTCAGGGACACACAGAGAGCTCTGGCTGTGACCCCTCTGTGCCAGGAGCACTGCAGCACAGCAGAGACACTCCCAACAGAGTAGAACCCTCAAAAACAACTTTATTTTTTCATTTTTAATTTCAACAGCAGCCTCAGAGAGCCATGCAACCTAAACCCTAAGCCCTTTGAGTTTTTCTATGCTGTAAAAGCCATATTGATGATGTGAATGTAAAAGCCATCCCATCCTCTACAGTCTGGAATCATTTCTGCCTAACCATCTCCCTCAGAAGGCTAAAAGAATGAATTTTCTCCAAGGAGGAGAAAGAAGTTGGCAGCAAACTACTCAGACCAGTAGCTGGAACAATTTTGGGGTTTGTCTGGAGCAGCCACAGGACAGAAACAAAATTCCTGCAATCCTCTCTCTTTTCCCCCAGCCATCAGGCAGAGTCTCTTTACCAAATGTGGGGGATCTGTCATATATTGAAGCCTCAATCACAGTTTCCCTACTTTTGCTCATTTTTCTCCATCTATTTCACTCATGGGGACCCAGGCCAGCCCAGCGTGCAGCGCTGTCTTTGATCTGTGCACCAGAAAATCTGTATCAAGTCAGCTGCACATTTCTAAGCAGATTAAATTTGCCCTTGTGGTTCATCTGAAGCCTGACAGATCTCCTTTGTGTGCTTTGTGGTCCAGGATCCCAAACCAGCAAAACCCTACAGCCCATCTGGAAGTTTAAACATATGAGGCCTCCTTCAATGGGACTTATTTAAAGTGCTTAAAGCCTCATGTAGCCAAAATCCTCTGCTCTTATACCCTGACCAGCGACCTTCACCAGGAGATTACTCAAGTGCTCTAGGCTTATTTTGGGGTTTTTTTTGGAAGATGGCTTTGGAAAAGTGAAAAAAGCCGACAGTCTTCAGGTGGAGAGGTGGAGGCCCTTTGGTGCTTGGGGTGTGATGGAGATGTAAGGGCCTAAGCCAGAATATTAGTTTGAAAGATAAGCCAAGAGTTTTTGAGGAAATTGTAAGAAATGGTGTGGCTGAGTATCCCCTCTTTGGCTCCATGAGGTTACAGGCCCTTTTCTCAACCCACATTCAAAGGAGGATGTGCCCCCAAGAACCTGAGGAGTGGCAAAGTGCAAGGACCTGAGGGAAAAGATCACCAAGGGTTGAAACGATGTGAGACTTGTGCTTGCAAAGAAAACAGCCTGCTTTTCCCCACAGCAACTGGAGAAGGTCCATTTTGGGGATCTGACATCTACCCCACGCTCCAGGAAGCAGCTTTACCACAAAGACAACTTTGAGAGAGGTAAAAACTCTGAACCAGCTCCAGGCTCAGCTCCCTTTTCTAAGTAAAAACAGAAATTCAGTGTTCTCACTTCTTCTCAACTGCCAAACAAAGCTGCAAGGTTGTCATGCTTGGGGAAATTGAAATCTTGGTAATTTTTAATACAAATGCCTTTTTTGGGTGGCTATATTTAGCCCAATATATCCTGAGAGCTATATTTGGGTGCCATGCACAGTGGAAAATAGCCCTCTGAGGTCAGGAGGCAAAAACAGAAGGAACAAGCCTCCCAAGTATTCTTTGGATCGTGCACATCCTCCCTCATCAATGGAAATATTCCCATTTTGGTGCAAATCATTTATCTGGTAAATTACAAATGTCAAGGTAAAATATAATGAAAGGAGTGGGAACAAGAGGAAAGTGTGCCCAGTTTTTCTCTCCTTTTGCACCACCCTGTAGCCTTTTTGAAAGGCAAAAGTATTTTCCAAAATATGCTCCTTTGGAATAAACTGCATGTTATTTATGGTTTCTGACAAGATTCTAAGCTATTGATACCCTTGATTTGTGTGTTTAATTTGGGTTTTTTACAAGAAAAACAGAGAGCAGTTGCTTGTGTGAATCTGGAATCTGTTGCAAACATCCCAATTCTTGACCAGGGAAGCTCAGGGAAACACTTTATCTGAAAAATTAATTGCTCCTTTTAGTATTTTCAATCTGCCAGGTAAAAAAATATAAAATAAAAAAAA
>VZTB01005271.1:352386-367322 GCA_013397245.1 Thryothorus ludovicianus | reverse complement strand
CTCCTCCTCCTCTCTTGCCACATTTATCCCCTGCTCAGGACCCAGTGGCACCTGAAGCTCTGAGGAATCAGATTTGTGTTTGCTGCCATCGAGACCACACTGGGTATTCCATCTTCAGCCCATAAAAGTTGCAGCCTGTGCTTCTAAAAGACTCTTACAACGGATGCAGCACAGGGCTGGGAAGGAAGAGAGGCAGCTTGCCATGTTTTTTTTCATCCTTGCTCATAAATAGCCTTTGCTTTGATGTTTCAGATGACCTTAGCATCCATCAACAGTTGCAGCCCTCAACAGCTCATTCAGTGATCTGATGTTTGTAAATAAAGTGGAGATTTTAATCCACGGTAGCAAAAGGTCAGTTGGAAAGGGAGAATGATTTACCTGTGGGTCTGTCTCCTCTGTCACAGAACTGGGCTGTAAAAGACACAAACTGGTTTTTCTCAAATAAAAAAAAAAATTTAATTAGATAGTGAAAAATCAAGGTAGCAATGGCAGGGAGTAATTTCTGTCAATTTGAGTTCTCTTTTTAATAAAGTATTTTTTGTAAACCACTCCCGTGGCCTGCATTCACAGACCTTTAACTCTCTGGGAGCACTGCTCATTCCCAAACATCTCTGCCATCTCTGCTCTCCCTGACCTCCATGTGGGAGCTCCCTCCTGCTCTGGCATCCCATTCTTCCTCGCTGATTCCCTGCCAGAGGTGGAGGTCACGGCAGGGGCCCCATGGGGAGAGCTGCTCCCAGCAGCTGCCTTTCCTTGCCCTGAACCACAGGCTCTTTGCTGACAGTTTTCTAGCTTTTGTGATCTCTGGAATTCATCATTTTCAGCACAAAAAAATCCCCAACATCTGTGCAAGGAAATGTCCTTGGTAGCTCAGCATCCAAGGGCTGTGTGCACTTAACCACAGCGAGCAACAGAGAACTTTCCCCCAGCTCTAGCTCTGGTGACAGGAAAGGGAAATCTCCCATAAATTACAGTTGTGCTTTTAAAAGTTTGTGAGCAAACAGCCACGAATCTCCTTTGTTCTTCACAAGGGCCTGTTTGTGCAAGATGCAAGTTTGAGAGCAGCCCTTGGGCAAGGCAGGGTGCCCCTACTCAGGATTTTCCATCAATGCCACAGCCGTGGGGCAAGCTGGCATCTCCCTGAAAACAAATATCCTGAGGAAAAGGGAAGGGGCAAACTTCCCTAAACCAGACTGCTTAAGGAAGAAGCCTGGACTTTGCAAGCTGCTGGGCAGTGAGGGGAGCAATGAGCCTGGAGTTTTGCTGGCAGATTCAGGAAGTTTGGATTGCTTGTGAAGCTGGTGGAGGAGCACTGGGTGTGAGCTGCTCCATCTGACCTCAGCAGTGAAGGTTTTCTATCAGTGATGTCTCCTCTAACTCTGACAAGACACAGCATCCCCAAACCCAGCACAGCTGCTGATCAACTGGAGCCCAGCATTACCCTGTTGTTTGCTCCTTCTTAGCTCTCAGAAACCATTTCACTGCTGGTTGGGAATGGCGAGGAGCAGCACAGGGCTCTCTCCCTCCCAAAAACTCCTGCCAACATGGTTTAGACAGCGGGGAAGTGTGGGACTGGAGGGACAGATCCACAGCACCTGCCTGCATGGACGTGGCAACACATCCCTGCAGCTCCCTTCCCTGTCAGAGCAGAAAATGCTCCAAAGCTCATGACAAAAATACCATTATTTTAAGCAGTGGTTATTTCATTACTGTGGTAAAAGAGATTGTGGCCATTTAAAGGAGCAGGATAGAGTCTGTAATATAATTAGATGATCCTGAAAAAGCAAGAGTGGAATTGAATCACGGAGCAATCCACAATGCACTTCCTGAAGGTAATCAATCCTGGTGTCAAAGGAAGCCCATTGTTCTCGTCCCCCAGGGTCCTCTGCTCCCACAATGTGCAAAGGCTTTCTTGTCAAGACCAACAAATCTACTTCCCCAGCTTAGTCAGAGATAAGGAAACAATGTCTGGACTATCCAGACAATTTGTCTATCTTTAGGCACTTTGATTTTCTCTTTCTGAGTTTCACTGTTTCCCTCTTTGGGCTGATAATACTTCCCCCAGGGTAAGGCTCTGCCTGTCTTTACACAATGTAAAACTGAAAATCACTGGAGGTCATTTTGCATTTGGAACAAGATATTGAAAGCAGTGTTCACATCCCAAACTGGCTCACACACAATAGGCACGAAGTTATTCAAACTATAAACCAGCTTCCAAGGTCCTCCTTTGGTGGCCCTAATTTAGAATGAGACTTTTTATTGTTCCTTTCCACCTGTGTACTGTGAGATTTGATTTGTAAACACTGGCCCAGAAACTCGGCATTCATTCATTAATTCTACCAAGAATGTTCTGTTTTGTAACCAGAAAATTGAATTACTTACTACTTAATTTTAGTACTTTCCACCTTTTGTCTAGAAAATTGAATTATTCTGGTTAGTTTTCTTTCTCCAGTGTATAATAACTCGCACATATACACTACTCTTCTGTGTTAAAATACGTACAGTGTCCTTCCAGCAGGTAAAATTCCATCTAAAGCATCCCTGTCCGAGCTTGTTGAGCTTAATAGGAGTTACAGTGGTGGAACTGAAGCCAGAATTGAGTGAGTGTCTCTCTTTTGTGGGAGCCCTCGGGGGCTCAGACAACCTGGGGGGGACCTAAAAACGAAGTGTCTGCCTCCATGAAGCTGCCATTAGCTAATAGCTCTCGATTTCAACTGATGCAGTTTCATAAAGTGAAAAACTTTCCCTCAGAGTCACATCCCCGGCAGCAGCGGGAGCCCAGCGGGGACCCCGCAGTCAGGGGAGATTAAGGGCATTTCCCCAAGGCTTCCCAGTGGAATCAATGCTTGCTAATCTTTAGAAAATTACACTAACAAGCTCCAGGCACGAACGGCAGGAGCCCTGCACACCGGCCCCTGAAATCACGCACAGCCCATTAATGGATCAGGGCTTTAATGAAGCGGAAAATCTCTCCCCAGCAGAGGCCAGGGGATGCTTTAGGGCTCCCGCCTCTCCCGAGCTGGGCTGATGGCACACACACAGCTCTGGCAGCAAAAACGATGCTTTTGGGGCTGCTCCAGTCCGGGGAGCAGCCCCAGCTCCTCACAGGTGTGAAAAACGAAGCTCGCCTTCTTGCTAGGATTTAAAAGGTTTAATACAATAAAGACAAGACCATAAAGCAGAATACACGGCCGGGATGTCTCTGGCCAAGAGCACACCTGTCCCATAGAAACCACCCCTTAAATATGGATATTTAAACTTTTCTAAGAACTTATTTCCATGTTTTTAGGAATTATTTTACATGGTCACTCCTTGGTCCTGCCTTTTTAGAGCATATGTGTTTCTTGGCTGTGGTTTTAATTAATTCTTCTTATCAGTCTTAATTTGGGCCTTGGTCTATAATTTCTAGAGATGGTCAGAGCTGGGATATCAGCAGCAGATTCTTCATATCAGAGCAGGGTCTGCACTGGGTGCTAACCTGAGCAGGCAGTGTTCACTCACTACAGAGACACTTTATCAACTTTACTCCTAGAGAAAACTCCATCTTTAAAACTATTTCTACACCACACATCTAAATATCCACTCTATATGAATGCCAAAAGAAAGAAAGAAAGAAAGAAAGAAAGAAAGAAAGAAAGAAAGAAAGAAAGAAAGAAAGAAAGAAAGAAAGAAAGAAAGAAAGAAAGAAAGAAAGAAAGAAAGAAAGAAAGAAAGAAAGAAAGAAAGAAAGAAAGAAAGAAAGAAAGAAAGAAAAAGGAAAAAAAAAACCAATGCTATAATATGTATTTATAACAACCTTATATGTGCAGTACTCACTTTAATATTTGTGAAAAGCCAACTTTATAATATGTGTTTATAACACAGGTATGTGGGTTTTAGCGTCCATGCAAGTGATGAGCAGCAGCTCCTGAAAAATCCTGAAATCTGAAACCCCCAACTGGCATCTCAGGGGAAGCTGCTGGTGCTGTGCAATTGCTGTGTTCAGTGTATTTTCAGGAAATACCCTTTTTTTTCTCCATCACAGAGATCTAGGACGTGCAGCTGGCCAAAATACAATTGCCAGAGAGGCAGATTACCTCAAAATGAATGAAACCTTGCTACAACCTGCTTTTAAAAAAAAGAAAAGCTTTTTTTTTTTTTCCTATCAGTCATAAAATCTAGTTATTTCCTGAGCAATGTTGCAATTTGCCTGATGCTTGTGAGATCTATTGCCTGCTTTCTGCTCTGTTTCCTATTGGGCAGTCTGCAAGGCTGAATAATCTCTAAAAGAAATAAGCATCTGTTTCCTTCATGGTCTGTGCTTGATTTAAATTAATTACACTCCTATTATAGTTCTTCATTAAAAATCTTAGGGAAAATAAGAACAACTGATTTTTTTTTTTCCTCAAAAGATATTTTAACTTGTAACCCAAGAGGAATGAACACTGGGTCACTATTTAAAAGAAGTAGCCTCTAAACTTTTATCCCCTCTCTGGGTAAGTTTGGTGCAATTCCAGCTGCTCCATATCACTGATGTGATCTGCACCCAAGGAACTCCTCCCTTCAAAGAAAATAAAAATAAAAATAAAAATAAAAATAAAAATAAAAATAAAAATAAAAATAAAAATAAAAATAAAAATAAAAATAAAAATAAAAATAAATAAAAATAAAAATAAAAATAAAAATAAAAATAAAAATAAAAATAAAAATAAAAATAAAAATAAAAAAATAAAAATAAAAATAATTGGGTTTTCTTCCCCAAGAGAGAGGAGAAAGAGTGACCAAAATGAAGAAGGAAAAAGTACTATGTTGGGAAAAGGACAAAGCGCAGGAGGAAAACTCTTGGAGTTGATCTCATCACCCTGTGGAGGAAGGGAAGAGATTTTCTCTCACTCCTGTATTTTGAAGCAGCTTCCTGGAAATGTTGGCAGAGATGGATGCAGAGATCAACAGAGTGACTCCCATGTCACCTCCCTGAGAAAGCCACGTGAATCTGCATCTTTACATCTGCTCTATAGACTGTCAGTAATTAAAAACAAACAAACAAACCAACAAAGAACAAAAAGAACCCCAAACCATCTTTATGCTTGTTCTTTGGAGTCAAATATTTGACTTTTGAATCCCTAGGGATCAGCTCCTCCAGAACAAAAGGCCCTCGGTGTCTCCACTGCCCTGAGATGGAATTTCAGTTCCATTTTCATCCTCAGATGTTGGGCTTTGCTTCATCCCTATCAGCAGACACTTAAAAGGCTCAAGGAAAGCAACTTTCCCATTCAGATAAAAACAACCAAACATGCTCCTTAAGGATTTCAGTTCTCCAGAGCTCTTTGACCCCCTGACCTCGCTTCACAGGTTTGAATAAAAAAAAATCTTTTGACAATTATTTTTCGTATTTCTGATTCTGACATGGGGAAAGGGTAACCATTACCTTACATTTAGCTCTGAATTAAAGACCTTGCAAAATTGGCATTTTTAAAATACAGCCTTTGAACAACTAGAATGTTTCCTTCCATAAAATCCTCAATGAAAACTGTGTCTGGAAGCCAATATTTGTCCCCCTGCAGAGTGTGAAACCCACAGATTTCAGCACAGATGCTGCAGTCCCTGGGCTGTGAGAATGAAGAGCAATTTCACTTGAAATGGGAACAGGATTTCATCCCAAAATACAATGGTCCCAGAGCAGCTTATCCCAGCTGAGAGGATAAGCTGCCATTAAGTGGTGAAATTCAAAGAAGAGGGACATACCTTGAAAAAAAAAATTAATTAGAAACAGTTTCAAGCTCTCCTCTGCCTGTTGTCAGTTTTCTGACTTTACAACCCCCCCGATTCCTACTTTATAGGGTTGGGGTTTTGCTTTGCTCTGTTGTTTTCTGCAGCAGGGGCAGCCAGTCATAAATGGGAATCAACCCCAAAATTTTCCCTGTGTGCAGAGAGGGAGGCCAAGCACACACAGATTGATGTAGAGCCCTATGATGAAGGTTGGTTTTTTCAAACCTAGCATTTCACTCATCCTTTGTAAACCCCTGTTTCCTGTCTGGGGTGGGATGGGGTGGGACTGTGTCACATTTCAGAGTGCCCTGACCCAGAGGAGCCCTCTGAGGCTGCAAACACAGCCCTGCCCATCCCTGCCTCTTGGAAACACTCAGATCCTCTCAGCACTGCTCTGCTCTCACCAGCACCACCTTCCCAGCCTTTCTCTGCACCCTTTCTGCCAGACCACCACCCCACCAAGGGTCAGGGCTTGCAGCCAGCCTGAGGAAGGCAGGATAATTTCAATTCCAGGTGTTAGCTGTGCTTTGGTACAGGGACCATGGTCGTGTTCATTTTTTTGCAGTAGCTGGAGCAACAAAGTCTGGCTCTGCAAGGAGCCCTCCCCAGAGTTCCACTGATCCTGGTGATGCCAGCAGATAAAACCTCTCCCCAGGGACACATTTTGGGGTGCCACCCACTAAACCTCAAGGCTGGCTGAAACACCAAACCCCTCTGGGGCTGGCATCGCTCTCGTTGCTTTCCCTCGCCTCATTCCAGACCTCATCGTAAAACCTTCTCTCTTTTCTGCTTCTTCCCTTAAATAGGAGTTCCAACCCCTCTGAGGAATAGCTGTGGATTCCAGGCTTTGCCCTCGAGTGTCTCCCAGTGCAGGAGGGAGGGACCAGGACAAGGGGCTGCTCCATTCCCTCTCTGCCCCATGGACAGGCTCCAGCTGGCTCCAGGATCCATCCCGTGGTGGGAAGGGTGGTGAGCCAGCCCGTTAGCCTGGCATTTGTTGGAGCAGAGCAGCAGCAGTGCTGGAGACATTACTCACAGCCCGAGATATGTGGAGCCAAGGCCAAGATTCCTCGTGGATCTACGGCTCTGTGAGGCTCCCAGGGCCCTTCCCAGCCCTCTGTGGCTTTGCCAGTAACCCCTCGGCTTCTGGGCTCCCACCTCAAGCCTGCAAAAGCCTCTTTTCATGCTGGCCCCAAAGCTCTGATCTGGGAGGAACTCATTTTCATCAGAAATCCAGTGCTCATGTGCAGAGAAACCAGGAATTATTCCCTGCATCCATTCTGCACTGGGTGTGGGAATACAGAGCACTTCAGAATGAGAGGAAGGAGGGATGGATAGAACAGGGAAGAATGTACAGAATAGGAGGAAGATGAAGCAGGCTGAAATGCCCCTGGGTGACTGATGGCATAACTTCAACATTTCAATACAGAATTCCCATTCCAGGCAAGCCAGTAGAATTTGTTTTTCTTCCTCCAAAAATTTAGAAACTGATGAAACGTATTGTCACTTGAATTTGTGGCATACCTGTCAAAAATATATTTATGAAGAATCAGTATTTCCACCTAAAGTGCCTATTTTTAGTTGGTCACTTTATAAACAGTGCTGATTTATAATAACTGCTCCCTTTTTGGGGAGACAGCTGTGAGTTATTCCTGCTCTGAACATGTTTTTCCATGTTTCCAGGAGCTGCTCTGTTGAATGAATGGCTGCTCCAGTAGATGCATTGTGTCTAATGCGTTTGCTTATGCATTCCTGAGACTTTGCATCGGTCCCAGCAGCAGCCTGGAAGTTTCTGGCTGTGCCTCTCACTAACGGGCTGATGGTGCAATTATTCACGTGAAGGGAGTTGCTTTATTCTCAGTTATTACCTCTTCTGATCTCTCGGCAAACAATTACTTACAAAGAAATCAGAATCAGGCCGTGTTACACGCAATTATAAATCTAAATTGGTGTGGAGGGGGGAGAGCAGCACGTTTTCTTCCTCAGAGAGAGGGAAACTGCAGGAGCTGGGCTGCTGTGCCAGGTCATGTGTGACCTGTGTGTAAGTTATGGAATTTCTGACCTAAATTCCAGTGTTTTCTCCTGGATATAATGCTGCCTTCCTATAGTATAGACTGCTGGTTTATTAGTCTTCGTTTTCCCTTAATTTGAGATCCCTTCTATTCATCCAAATAATGTTTAAATCTGTTTCCCTTTGGGTGAGGTGTTGCTTTGTAGTAATTCACAGTTACTGTATATAAGCTGATTGTTGAGATGTCTAAATCTGCCAGTTTAGGTGTGAAAAACTTCCTCTGTGGGAATTCCAGACTAAAGCTTCAAAGAAAATCTCTCTTTGAGGCAGCTCAGCTAAAAAATCCTAAGAAATTAATTGGGAAGGACCTACTCCAGCCCAGCTTTGCAGCTTGATTTTTCAACTTTGACACAGAGCTGACTACAGAGAATGAAGGGTCCTCTGCTCGAGGAATTGTGAAGACATTAGAAAGAGGGAGGGAGTTTATTTGAAATTTCTAAGAGCAGGACTACCCAGTGATCCAGCTGGTAATTGTCCAATCAATAGCTGTGCAGAGGGTGCTAATTGTTTCTCACCCTTATGTCCAAATTAAATACTGCTTTGATTTGCAAAGGCTGCCTCAGATTTAGGGCTGGCAACGATCTCCCAAAAGAAAACCTGAGGAATGGGAAGCTAGATGGAACTAAATAGGATTTCTCCAAAAGGGGAAGTGGGATTTCATGCCTTGAGACAAAGACAGGCCTCCCATCTGAGTGACACGGATCCAGGGATGAAGAGACTGAACTCACATTTCCTCAGTTCCGTTTTGGAGGAGAGTCTGGAAAAGCTCAGCTGTAAATGCCACAACTTCTCAGCCACAGCCTGAAACAGCTGCTTGAGTCTGCACAGAAAAGTAAATCTGCCCTGCTGCAAACAGCATGTCCAGGGCTCTCTGGCAGAAGTGTTGAGTTAATTGAGACAGAAAGTTGGTGATAACTGCCAGCTCTGCAGACACAGAGCCCCAGATGAAAGAGGTCGTACCCCATTTGTCTCCATTACCTTGTCATGGGAAGGATTTTCCCTCCACACAGGCTCAGCAAAATATGGATGTGGGGCTCAAAAACGTCCAGCAGACTCGTAGCTCCAGTGCTGGGTTTTGACATTTTGGAATCTCTCTAACCAGGACCCTTCAGCTGCTCATGGGAGGGGTCACCCAGCCATCAGCTAAATCAGCTTTGTCACCTTGTCCCTGAAGGGCTTGGGAGAATAAGAAAGGCTTTGAACCCTCTACTCCAGCTACTGAATCCCCAGCACATGGACTTCAGTCTGCATCACTGCTGTGAATAAAGTCTGAAGGGAAAAATTTATCCAGAGGAAGAGCCTTTCTCCCTGGGTGGAAGAAATGAAGTTCAGAGCACCCAAAGGTGTGGGTGGACAATAAAGGAGCTGGTATTTAGCCACACAAGAAGCTATGATTAAATTAATCCACCATTCTCCTTTTTTGCAGCTCTTTGGGGGAATTAGATCAAGAAAGTAACAAAGGAATGCCACAGTCTGCCAATAACGTAATTAAAGAACCAAGCCTCATCTGAGCTTTCTGTTGCCAGAGAGCTTGCTGGATGTAAGTTGGGGAAAAAAAAAAACCAAAAAAACAAACCAAATTCAGGACTTTAAAGAGAAAACAGAGAGATATTGTGAAAAAGTATTTGAATACCCAGCTATTCATTTCCTCCCATTAACACTCTCAGATTGCAGAAAACATGGATGATGAAATGATGCACTTATTTCAGGAAGACAGAGCAGAAAAATATGATTTCTTAGGGCTGGTTTAGAACAGGTTTATGACCTTAAAAGACAAGTAGAGTTGAAAGGGGACCTGGAACTCCTGCCAAATCAACTGCAAATGTTTATCCCATCCTATGGAGACGTGCTAAAAAACAGCCCATGGGACCAGTGCACTTTTAGGTTGTTCTCCTACCCCTAATAATTGAATACAAGTCACAGAGGCCTGAGGTTGCCAGGATTCAGGCTGAACAAAATATACAACTGCTGGTTCTGTAGAAATAATTTACATTGGAACAGCTCCAGCATTGCTGGGCACTGCAAAACTCAGATAAATGAACCCTGAAGAAGCAAAAAAAGAAAGTTGCCAAGTGGTGCAAAACATGAGTGTAAATCTGAGCTCAGACTCTGGCAAGCCCTGGAGCTGCCCTGCAGGTATTAAGTAGAGCTATAACATACCAAGCAGAGAGATTGGGTAATTAGATTGGGATTAGATATTGGGGATAAATTCTACCCTGGGAGGGTGATGAGGGCCTGGCACAGGGTGCCCAGAGCAGCTGTGGCTGCCCCTGGATCCCTGGAAGTGCCCAAGGCTGGATGGGGCTTGGAGCAACCTGAGACAGTGGAAGGTATCCCTGCCATGGCAGGGGTGGGATGGGATGAGCTCTAAATTCCCTTTCAACCCAAACCACTCTGAGATCCTCCATTACTTTTTGAGGAACAGGCTAGAGGGGCATAAAAACATAAGAAATATACTGGAGATTTGAATTTATGGATATGTAAACAAATATAACCACGCAGATATATAAAAATATTTATCCTCACATAACATAAACATAACACTATATGGCATAGTTATATAGTACATAAAGTTTAACAAGGACATAGATCCAGAACTGAAATAAACATTTTCCAGCATATAAAATTCACAAGGGGAGCAGCAAAGGCAGCTGTGCCTGCCAAGCTGGGGGTGCTCCCATGAGAGTCGGGGGTTTGATTGTCCCCTGCAGTCACATTCAGCTCTGGGGAGCAGCAGAACCAGCTCTGGAACACAGCTTGGTCCGAGTGCTGCTCTTAATCCCTGCCTGCTGCTAACAGGGTGTTCAGGGATGCTTTGCTGTGTGCTCAGCTAACAACATCCAGATTGTTCTGCTGCTCGAGCAGGGGCTCCAAATGCTGAAGTGTCCATGCTGGAATCAAGCCCTGGCTCTGGAGCAGAGACCTGCCAGTTTCCCATGCCCTCCTTGTCTCACACGTGCTCACCCTTCCCTGTTCTGCTCTGTCCTGCCCCTGTGATTTAGAGAGCAGAATTTGGCAGGGAATGCCAAGCACTGGGAGAAGCTGCAGGTTCCCCTTTCTGTCAGGATTGGGAAAAGCTGTAACAGGCAACATCTGTGGCAAAATGCAAGTTCCTGCCATCTGAAAAACGAGTGGCTCACTGGAGGACCACAACCCTCCCAGTAAAGACACATTATTCAGATGGAAAGTTCTGTGCTGAGATAAAAGGTGGAAACTCTCCATGGGTCTGTCCCAGCCTGCTGAACAATTCAGAAGGAATTCAGCTGGATACTGAATGTGCTGCTCAGGACCTCACACGGAGACACCAGGGGAGAAAACCCCATCTATTATACTTCTTCCAGTACCTTCAAAAATTAAGCTATGTCTGGCTGCTGAAAGAAATCCCTTGCTGAGCTGAGGAGTGAAATTGGCCAGTATAGAAGATCCATCCTCTTAATTAGAGCTACATACATCCAAAAAAATGAAAATACCTTAGCTCTCTTGTGTTTTCTGCCACTCTGATGCTTGCAAAATCAGTCTGTCTGCCCAGAGGCAGGTGTGGATGTCAGCAGGCAGTTTTGGGAATTTTCTTAGAGGATATTTTTGCTTCACAATTCCAGCTTGGCATCTCTTGAGTTCTGATTTTGAAATGCCCAAGCCAAGAGAGGATTCAAAACAATGCAAGGATGGAAGCCAGAGCCTGAGCTCTGTCTGGGCACCAGGAGCCAGTGGTGAATGAGACCCATCCCAGTTAGCTGGGATTTGGGATAGGAGAGCCTGGATGTCCCTTTCAGGCCAGGTGGGTGCTGGAACTATGTACAGACACTGCTGAGGGACATGAAAGGGAATTGTCCCAGTTAAAGACCAGTCTGTAACAACTCCAAATACTGCTATCTTCAGCCAGCTTTAGATAAGGCTTTTGCCAGAGGTCAAAGGCAAGTGGGATTTTCTATGGCTTGTTCAACTTTGCACTCTAGATAAGAAAAGACAAGAAAAACTCTTTGCTTCTCACAGCAAACTCCTTCAGAGCAGCAGGCTCCGAAATCCTTGGGACCCTTTTAAGGAATTCTACAGCAACACTGATGACTGCAAGTCTCACAATCCCTGAGGAGCTGCAGGGATGCTCCATGCCTGGCCAGAGCCCTGCTCAGCCCCTGACTCCTGCAGGGAGCTGGGGCTGAGGTGGCAGCACAGCTCCAGGTGACACCAGCAGCTCTTCTGGAGAGCACTGACATCCCCAGGGCTGACGTGAGCAGCTGGAGTGTTTCAGAGCCCTGAAGACATTTTCCTGGGCCTGGGATATCATTTAATGTCCTTGCCAAAGTGCTCCTGGCCTCAGAGGGAGTTCACTGCTAATAGGGTGTGGGACACAGAGGTTAAAGGTTCCATAAAGGAAATCCTACACAAGCACAATGCTGATACACATCTGGCCTTTCCCCTGCCTTGTGCTGGGTTTGCAGGTGTCTTTTTTGATATCTGCTGGTCCTTGAGCTATGAATTTGCTATTTCTGGATGAAAGCAGGACATTTCTTGTGGGAAACTCTCTCTGGGGCTACAGGCAGGCAGAGCTTCATCTGGGAGAGGTGCAGCCCCAAAATCAAACTGCTCAGCTCTGGCCAAGTCTTTGTGGGTCAGAGCAGGGCATCAGCCAAGAGATAACCCCTGTTCCAGTGTCATGTGTGAAATCTGGGATTGCAACAGCACGTGCCTTTGAGGTGGTTTGATTGATGTCCAAGCTGACATGTCTGTGTGGGCCCTGGCTCTGACTTTGCCGTGGTCCAAGAGAAATATCCCATGTCCTGGGAAGCCCCAGGGCACAGCTCAGCTCTTTTAGGGCTGGGGCTTCCTCAATGCAACCCTGTTACCCCCAGGAATTCACCTGGCTGAGTGGAGAGTAAGGAAAAGGCTGAGGATTTGCTGTGACATCCACATGGATCCACAGCCAAAGTTCCCTTGTCCTTAATTTTAGGGTGAATCTGTCCACCAGGGAGATTTCTCTGAGATTTCCAGTCTGACTCTCTCCTCTCAGCACTGCACATCCTCCCCTCCCAAAACATGCAGCAATTCCCAGTGGCTCGAGAGGAAAGGATCCTGCTGCCCCAGTCCTGTGGGGACACCACAGCTCTCAGAAGCCTCTTTGGAGACAAAAGACTTTGGGACAGGCACGCCCTGGAGGGAGCTGGCACAAGGACAGCTGAGGCAGTCCCGCCCAGAGGAATTGTTTGGGATTCCCAGCGGTGTCCAGAGGCTGCACCCCAAAGAGGAGCCTCTCCCACACACTGAGATCCATTCTGACTCATAATTAATAGCATCGTGCTTTTGGAGGCTTCCTGGTAATTTTGTCAGTGGGATGCAGCACTCACACGAGTGCCTCCCTAATAACATTCATCTGCCTCATTTCTACCTCCTACCCAACAAAGCTGGTTAAAAATAGGGGCTTTACATTCTCCTTTACAGGCCTTTCCAAATGGTCAGGGGCCACTTAACATTGACCTCTGCCAGGCTTTGCGAGGGCTTGGGGCCAGATGCTTAAAGGGAATCACCTGTCTGTGTTTTGAATTGCTTTTGATCTTTTATTTCACTCCATAAATTCCCAGCAGAGCTCGCTGGTAGCAAACATCTGGCACAGTTTTTCCTGCTCAGAAAGGAATGAATCCAATATTGAAACCCCAGATTTGGTGTCTCCCTGTGGAGCTGGCCATAAAATAAGCCCGTGGGTGAGGGGCTGGATCATCTGCATCCAGGGTCACCCCTGCAGAGATGCTGCAGGTTCTTGTTTTTTGATTTTCATATTCCCCCTTCAGGATTGGCACACCTAAGGGGCTCCTTTTCCGGCTAATCCACACAGGGAGCAATCCCAACTGCTGGATTAGGAAAGGAAAACGAAGGGACAATTCTGATATTGCTGCTTTAGGACCCCTTACCCAAAGCAGAGGTTGGAGGGGTGGGCACTCAGGGATGGATGGTGCCCTGGAGCACTCCCTGAGCTCTCCCTGCTTCTCCTGTGGCAGCTTCAGCTGAGGGATGTGAGGATGCTGAACCAGGGCTGTGGTTTCTCTATGATCATATTCACAACAAAACCATTCTGGGTTTGCTTGGTTTTCTTCTGATTTCCTAAGAGAGAGCAGAAGTGGGACAGACCCTCAGGGCTGAGCCTTTGTGAGGCAGCCAGAGTAGCAGGGGAGGAAGATCAGGGGTTTTTTTAGGGGGGACACAAAGCAGTTGTAACCTTCCCACTGGATTAGGTAGCATCAAAAATCTCGAATAACTCCCAGAAAACCATTGCCCTTTGCTGCTGGCAACAGAACCTGTGCAGAGCTGGCAAGGAAACAGCCCCTGGAAAAGGAATTGCAGCAACCCCTGGCATGAAGGAGCTGGGATTATATCCAGCTAAAATGAGTCACCTGGTGCTGCAGTGTGCTCTGAGGAAACTCTCTCTTTGATATCATCTCTCTTTAAAAGTCAGATCTTTCCTCTGGGAAAAAGCAAGTCTTGACTTAGGCTGACCTACCTTGTTTTTGGCTAGAAAGAGATGTTTTTCCTTGGCTGCCCCACGACTTTCACTCTCAACCTCCCTGAGAACATTTTTAAAAAAGCATTATTTAAGTCATCCCAATCAGGCAGCATGAATCTTTCTTCCAAAAACTCATTTTATTGCCCTAAGCTGATAAAATGTCCCTTCATTCAGATACATCTTCCTGGCTGTGACAAATGGTGCTGAGGGTTTCACGGGCCCCGGGGAGGTGCTCGAGTCTCGCCCATGTTCCTGCTCTGTCATCTGACAGCAATTTATGGCACTGCAGGATTTGCCTTATTGAAACCATTTGTGGGATGGAAATTCGCAGGGATTTTGGCACCGAGGGTGACTCTTTGCTCAGTGGTGATGTATGGGGCAGTCTCACTCAGAGCCCCGGAAGGCAGCGGGAATTTGGTGTGAGGAGCTGCACCACAAATCTTGAAGAAGAGAAATCTTGACTTAGTGATGTCCTGAGGATTCCCTGGACAAGGACAGGTTAAAAAATTATTCAAACTGCTGGCCTGCTGGATGTCCAAGGTTTCACATAAAGTGGAGCTAAATCAGCCAAGATATTGCAATAATTCAATCATGCAAGCATCACTCATTTTATATATATATATA
>VZTB01005271.1:330205-352348 GCA_013397245.1 Thryothorus ludovicianus | reverse complement strand
TAAACACTCACTCCCTGTCCCCTTCTGTGCCTGACACAAACGTACCACAGGGCCACCCCAAACCCTGCCAGCCCCCAAAACCCAGCGTGCACTTTGGGGATGACCACGGATGGAGCAGGGATATGTTTACAAAAACACAAGAGTGCAGAGTCAGAGCATCTCCACAGGGATCCCCTGAGCTCCTTTGGGAACCCCCTGACCATGCAGAGGCGAGGAACTCCTGCTGGGATCCCCCACCCTGCACCTCTGCATCTCCAGTTTAACTCTTCAGCTCTTTCCCCCCATAAGAGTAATGCTCGGTTTTACTTCCCATCAAAATTCCCTGGTGTGAATTGAGCAGATTTTTTTACTAAGAACCTTTTTATAGCAGTAGTGATATGGAGAGAACTGCCCAAAACACAGTTACTGCTAGAAAACCTTTAGGAACCTTAACTCTAAATAAATCAAATATATTCTCTTCAATACTGGGCTTTTTAAGGCACACCTTGCTCTTTTTCCAGGTTCCCATCACCATTTTCTGGCAAGCTTCAAGATGAAATCATTTGGCTTCCACCTGCATGCAGCTATTGACACTTGGGCATGGATCAAAGTGAATTTCTACAGCTTTCAGGTATAAGGAATAATTGGAAGATTTTTTTTTTTGTGTGTCCGCAGGGTGTAACACTCCTCTGCAGACCCATTTTAGAGTGGATATGAAATATCCACTTGCATCCATGCAAGGCTCCTCTCTGCTCAGCAGGGCTGCAGCCAAGTTAAAGTGAAGGCAAACAGGGCTAAGTGTCTGTATCTTGACAAATTTTGTGGTTCTGTTTCTTCCTTCATTCAGGTGGAGGCTGGAGGAGAAAGTCAGGGGGAATTATAAAATAAACAGCTCCCACATTTGGCTCAGCGAGCCCTGAGCAATCCTCCTGAAGCCTCTAAAGTTATATACATGCAGATATACATATTTATACACATAAATGTAACAGCTGTCTCATTCTTAGAGTTTCCCTTCAGCACCTGTCTCTGTCTCCATTCCAGCAGGATGCTGGGCTGCTTTCAGCCTGGTTTCACGAGTCCATCCCCATCCTCCAGGCACTGGATGTCAACAGAGGTGTCCAAAACCCCACGTCCACTCCTTCCGTCCCTCTCATTGTCAGGCACGGCCTGACTCATGTCCCCTTCCTTGCTTTCTCTGTGCTCATGTAATTTCCAAACCACCTTCCTTCCCTACTCCACACCCCAATTTATTTTTTCCTAGCGGCCACGTCTTTCCCCTCCTTCAAAATCGTTTTCAGTAAACCAGCGTCACCTTGGTTTAATGAAAGCCTCTGCATGTTTATCTTGTGGTTAAATCATTTCCTTCCAGGGGGCTTCAGATGAAGTTATCACTTTGTCAAGATGTGATGCAAACCCACAGTGGGAAGCACACAAAGGGAGAGCCCAGGCTCTTGGGAAGTTTGGGTGAACTGTTTGCAAAAATCTGCCGAGCCCACCCCTCCGAGACCTTTCTTTCCCCCTGCGGCAGCTGTCATCTGATCCCACGCTTTGGCTCTGAATGGGGCTCTCCGAGGATGCCAGATGTTGGGAACAAAGGTCTAAAAATAATCTTTCCAAGTAATCTTCCCGTCCATCACTCAAGGAGAGCGTGAGCTTTGTGTGAACATGTGAGCCGAGAACCTGATCTAACTTAAAGAAGTTCAACAGCAGCTCCCGGCTCCTNAATGTTTTTCCTATTTTTTAATGTTTTCTCTGTGGTTTTCCCTTTTCTTTTTTTTTTTTTTCCTTCCCCTTTTCCCTTCCCAGAACTGCGCAGGGAAAAGCGGCTCTGGGAGCGCTCAGCCCTCGCTCTCCCTCCCTCCCTGCCAAGCCTCGGAACCGCCCGGATCCCGAGAGCCGGGCTCCTTATTCCACCTCTCCCTGGAAAAATGGGCTCCGGGCTGCTGCCAGGGATGCGTTTCTGTAAAAAGATCTTCGCTGCAGCCTTGTGTGTCTCGGTTCTGCTGCCGGAGCCGGGCTGTGCCAGGACTCTCTGGAAACGCGCTCTGCTGAAAATGACGGAGAAATATGATGTGAGTAAGGCTGGGGGGATTTTGGGGATGCTCGCGGCGGTAAAGGGGAGTTCTCCTCACGCGTTTTGGGATCAGGAGTGTTTGGATCGGCAGGCTGGCTCTGTCTAACAGGGATTCATGAAGTTTTTCCCAGGCTGCGCGGAACTTTTGCCACCTAGCTGCTGCAGGGGGAAGCTTGGGAAGCGCGCTCGGAGCACGGAGAGAGCTTTGGGATGGCAGCGCTTGCCCTGGAAACTCCCCGGGGCAGCCAGGGAAAGGTGACCGAGGAGAAGGGGGATGCAAACCCTGCGGGTCCGGGGATGGGTGCAGTGGGAGGAAGATAACGGGGTTTATTGCTCGGAGCAGGGAGGGTTCCCTGCCCAGCTCCCGCGCTGCCTTTTGGGGTTAAATTTGGGCAAATGTGTGCTGGAGGGAGGGAGGGTGACATTGCCCACGGTCCTGTTCATCCCTAGGGCACAGAGCCCATCGTCCTAGAGGGTGGCGATCCCAAAAATCCATCCCGGGGGCTGTGCCGTGTCTGGCGCATCCCCTGGCAGCCGAGCTGCTGCCCACGCCCTGGCACACGCTCGGTGCCACCATCTGTGCCTGCCTGCTCTTGGCACAGCCACCAAACCCTCTCGGAGCAGGAGTGCTGGAGCTGGGACGGCAGCAAGCTGCTGGGAGTGCAGGGGATGGCGCTGGGTCATGTCCTGGTGTGTCCCAGACAAACCAGGGGGGAAATGGGAATCGGGAAAAAAAAAGGAAATTATTTGATAGCTTGAGATTTTGGGCCTGCTGTTTGAAAAAAATGTTATAAAATTGAAATTTTTACTTGATCCATTTAAATTCCCTTAGAAACCAGCACTGAGCCAAGGTTTGTGCCCCTTGAATTGCTTGGGTGCAAGCCCCAGTTTATTTTCTTATGCTCAGGTCTGATTGTATCTTCCAACCACTGCATGTGTACAAACAGCACCTTGGTGTCACAGACAAATTCCTCCATCTGTATTCTTCAGCTTTTAATTCAAAAAGGATGCTTTTATGCCCATGACTTTTAGAGTGATGTTTGTGCATGACATCATTTGGTTTGTGCAATTGGTGACTCAGAATTGTGACACACATCCTTTGGCCCCAGTGGGAGAACTGAAATTCTGTCTCCTTGAAATTTCACAGAAAACATTGTGCTGGTATTTGAAAGGCACCTCAGGATTTTGTAAAAAATTATAGCCTCTCTTGGTATAGAGTATCCTCTGCCTTGCACTTTATTTGGAAAATGGTGATATAATGGTGATATTCCTGCAAAATCACTCGTTGGAAAGTGCATTTATATGGAGGTTCTTCTGCCATATTTCAATGTGAAGCTCAAATTTAATAGGAACTACGAGGTGAATGACCCAGAGAGATAGGACAGGAGCAGAACAGGAATTTACATGTTGATCTTCAGATAACGAGCCCTGCCGAGCGCCGGCTCCCCTGAGGATATATCCTCTTCTTTCAACCTGCATTCTTCAAAGGGCTGTTTTTCCTGGCAGCCCTGAATCCAGGTGCTACTGATCTGGCAAGCTCAGCTAGGATTGCTCATATTGACAGAAACATTGATCCAGGGAAAACAGAAAGTGCTTTTCTTTCTCCTCCTCAAAAGCCTTGTCAGGGGGAAAGCGTCTGCTCTCCATCCTCTTCTGCACCAGGAGTCAGTTCTGGCAGCCCCTCTGGTTTCTCAGAGGGATGTTTTCTTTCCTGCCAAATGCTGTGTGTTCCCTGTCGTTGGAAAATCAGAGTCTGGGGGCAGAGCAGCTGATTTGTGAGTCACTTGGAGAGAGGGATGACAGATGGAGGTGCTTATGGCCACGTGCAGCCCTATGGGATGGAGCCACAGACATCCCTGTGGGACCCCAAAGGGCACAGGGGAGGGAGATTTGTGTGGTCTGAGTCCAGAAAATGTGAGGCTACAGCAGGAGGAGTGTATCCAGAAAAACTCTGGATGCAGAATGATGGGCAGGTGTGAGGATGAGGAGCTGGCTTGAGATTTCCACTCACCCTGAGGAAGGGTGTTGGCTTGGCAAGGAGGGGCCAAGTGGGAATGGAGAAGGGAGAAAGAGGGATTGCAGTGAGGAGAAAAACCTGGAAGTCGCAGTGGGATGTGGGAGCTGGGCTTTTTAAAAATCCATCTATTTTTTAGAGGGCCACTTGACGACTTCAGTGATTTGCAGCTGGTGTTGTGCAGCTCCAACACAAAGGGCAGAGGGAGGGAGCTACCTGGGAGTGGACTTCAGTTCTTTATAAAACATCCATCACATCTGCTGGGAAAAACTGGGCCAGTCTGGATTTCATTCCACTTGCTGTCAACTACAGCAAGTGTTTTAGAAAAATCCCAGCCTTCTTTTAAAGTTCTCCAGAAATGAAGAATTCCTCACAGCTGCTGTAATGCTCTTCCAACAATTTATTTACCCTCCAGCAGCCAGCTGTCATAAATCTGCCCTGGGGTGCCCTCTCCGTGCCCCAGGAGATTTCTGGCCCCCATATCCTCAGAGTAACCTGTGAGCAGAGCAGCCTCAGCCTCCTCTTTGGAACCTGAACAAACACAAACCTTTTTCTGCATTTCCTGCCTTCCAGCCTTTCAGTCATTACTGTGCATCTTCTTGGAGCCCACCCCAGATCTGCAGCATTCTTCCAACTGCAAACAGCAGAACCAAAATGACAAATCCCCAGCCAGCAACAGGAGAATATTATTCCCATTGCTTTGTCCTTGTCCTTCAGTTTTTTTAAGCTGCCTTCAATCTGATGTTTGCCACTTTGATAATCACTGACAGGTGATTTTACAGGTCTTTGATGGAAATATTATCAAAATATTATCAAAATTGTATTTTTTTCAGAGGAAAGGTGTTTTATGGTCAGTGTTTGGGAATACCTGCCAGGGCCAGAGCTGGTGGTGGGAATCTGAACTAAACCTCAGCTGCCCTCTCGAGGGGTTCCATGTAGATTATGAATTAGCAGAGAATCTGCTTTGACACGAGCTTGGGGACCAGTTCCAGACACAAATAACAGAATAGGTCTGGGCTTTTGGGGAGGCAGACTGCATCCCTCAGTTGCTATGGAAATTATGGCTGAGTCTAAGTGGTTCCATCTAGGTTTTTCCTCATCTTTGCTGACTTCCAGGGTTCCTCAGCTGAACTCTGAACGTTTCCCCTTGCTTTGTTTCTGGATATCTCTAAGGCAGATCATTAAAGGATTTAATAATTCTCTGTGGGAAACAGAAATTTACCTCCTGCATTGAAAATTGTTTTTAAAGAAATTTTGACTGTCGTCACAATCTGCAAAAATAATAAATCAGAACCAAACTGTGAATGCTGGGAGAGCTTTTAAAAAACCTTGCAACCCAAACCTGGATACATCCTTAACCAGGTTTATTTTGGGGAATTAGGGAATCCTGTTTTATGCACACATAAATGAGGGGGTTCATTAAACCAAATAAGGAAAATATTCTTATTTTGAAAGAAATGAGTTGTGAGCAAGAGGTGACCAGAGAAAATGGGCAGGGAGGTCATGAGGTACAAAGTTATTTGGCCACAACTGTTATATTGTTCCCCAACGGAAATTTCATTCATGGAGCCAGCTGTTCATTGCAATTTTGGCTTCTTGGTTTCTGAATCATCTGTGAAGCAACTGCAGTAATTGTTTAGTGGTTTTTTCATGTATCCATTATTTGCCAATATTATTTTGGTCACATTTCCGTCTGCAGATGACCTTTCAAATAGAATAGTAAACTGTGACCTTCCAGGATGAACACTCCCTCCAACAAGACCTGTTCAGTGTTTGGAACCACACAGATTTATTGTTCAGTGCTCCCTTATAGCCCAAAATTATGCCTGGTCTGAACATTTTCTCTATTTAAAATCCAGCAACACCCAAAAAAAAAAAAAAGTGTATTTTCAATATCTTTAATTTTAAAACATGTTTCAAGTTTGGAGTATTTGCAGCTTTAGAAGAATGGACTAATACGAGAGCTTGCACCTTCAGTGTGGAAAACATCATCAAAATTGGGTTTTCCCAAACCTTTTTAGTGGTTTAAGCAGCCTATCAGTTCATGGGAAAACAACGTCACAAAAGGGTTTTAAAGGAAAAAGCAGAAGAAAATTGTTTACTGATATTAGGAACAGGGCAGGAGACTGTCATTAGTGAAAACATCAGGAATTCTCTGGCACTCCATCTCTGTGCAATGGCCTCTCCTTGGCCAGTTCTTGGCAGGGTCCATGTGGGAACAGGCTGCTGCCTCAGAAAACTTGAAAAATCAGGGCGACAACTTCTTTTTTTTAGCTTCTTAATTTTCAATGCAATAATCTGAATTGTAAAACAAGCTCCACACAAAGGTTTAGTGATTATTTGGTCTTTCCAAGGCACTCCACCAAGGGCATCATACAGTGCTGGGGTGTCGCCCTGATTTTTCAAGTTTTCTGAGGCACTTTCTGACTTGCTGTTTTTCATAGTTCTTTCTCACACACATGGGTGTTGTGATCAGAAGACTGTTTTTATTAAGACGAGGTTGTTTCCACACTTTCTTTTGGTGTGGAAAATAACTGATGGGCAGCTGTCTTGACCAACGGGATGGGAGAGGCATCAGCCTTCTTCTCCAATCCCTGCTCTGTGTGGAAATGCTATAAATATGGAGTCAGATGTTTTAATAAACAGTTTTTAGCCTTCTCAAGAGAGAGTGTCCCTGTGTGTCCTCGCGTGTCCCACAGTGACACTGGGGGAGCCAGGCAGTGAATTCTCCTCTCTGGCTGAAACTCAAACCCCGCTTTCCAAACCCCTTCTCCCGCTTGGCCTGGCGGGACGTTCTCACCTTAACGCCGAACCTGACTTCCTTTTCTTCTCTTTGCAAAGGATTATGAGTACCCTCTTCATTCTCACAGTTCCCAGTACCAGAAGAGCGACCGGTGCCCGCCGCCGCCGCAGAGCCTGCCCGAGGGGGCCTGCGAGGTGCCCAGCTGCCGCTCCGACTCCGAGTGCCAGCGCCACAAGCGCTGCTGCTACAACGGCTGCATCTACGCCTGCCTCGAGTCCGTGCAGCCCCCGCCAGGTGCGGGCACCCCCCGGGCCAGCTGGGACGCAGAGGGGTCAGGGTGCTGGTGGTGATGCCAGTTTGGGTCTGGTTTCTGGGGGGTTTGGTGGGTGGAAAAGGTGTCCAAGGCAAATTGGTGTCGCGAAATTTCCGCTTGGGCGAACGGTGGGAGTCACTCCAGGCCAGTTCTTTGGCTGGCATGGTGTTTTGAGTGCCACATCCCTGGGAGTGCCCAAGGACAGGTTGGACGGGGATTGGAGCAGCCTGGGGTAGTGAAAGTTGTCCCTGCCCACGGCAGGGGATTGCAATGAGATGATCTTTAAGGTCCTTTCCAGCCCAAACCATTCTGTGTTGCTGTGTTTCTGTATTCAGGAAAAGGGGCAACCTTAGCCTGAATTAGAGCTGACAGAGGTGAGGCAGCCACCTCATCATTCCCTGCCATGGGAATGAGAATGGGAAGCAGCAGCTGCTTGGGCCTCCAGGGCCAGATTCTTATGGCCCTGGATAATATCCATGCTCCCTTTCCACTGAAACAACAAGAGCATGAATAGAATTCACAATCAGATCAATCCATCAGACACCCTCCTCACAGGCCCCTAGAGGAAATCCATGACCTTTCCATGACCCTGTGCTCCGTGACTGCTACATCTTGACACTGTGGTCTCCTGTTTCTGTCCTCTGCAGTCTTGGACTGGCTGGTTCAGCCCAAACCCCGCTGGCTGGGAGGCAATGGGTGGCTTTTGGATGGCCCAGAGGAAGTCTTACAAGGTACAGGACATTTCTCTGTCTTCTCTGAGATATCCATGATCACAAAAAGGTCCTGGAGAATAAATCCCTGATACCCAGACTTTGCCTGGGATGTTGGGCCTCTGGGGCTGCTGGTGTTTGTCTGGAGTTTCCACAGGAATAACTCTGTGTGGTGCTGGGGGCTGCTTTCTGGTGCAGTAAATAAATTACTTTTTATGGGTATGGATTATCCAGCAGAGCATTCGGAATGCTGCAGGGGACTGGGCTTCAAATAATGAGAGATATATCTTTTAGAAAAAGGCTTTGTCATCATACATGCAATTTTCTGCCAGCTTCCTGACAGGCTGTGGGTGGACTTGGAATGGGAGATTCTTTAATCCAGAGTGGCCTCGTCACCCAGATGCCCTGGGCTGGGGCTGTGGCTCTTGGATCTGAAGGTGCTTTGGACAGGAGCCCTGGCAAAGTGCTGCAGAGCTGTGTCAAGCTGACATGAACCTGGGCCATCTATAATGAGACTGAGCTTCTCAGGTTCATTCCATAGGGAAAGGGGTTTTAATTAATTTTTTCCAATACCCAAACTTGAAATAAGAAGGGAGTGGGGAAGTCAGGAGAGAATTTTCTTCTATGAGGCATTCCCAGATTTATGAACACCTGAAGTTTTTGGGTTTCTCACAGAAATGTTAACCTAGCTTTTGATCAGCCCTAGTCAGAACCAGCCAATAAATTCCCCTCTTTGGTCTTACACAGATGGATTTAGACTTGCTGAGCCTTGACTCTCATCTATTATGGAAACTCCAAGTTCTTAAAAAGAAAATTCTGCCTCCAGCTCATTGGAACTGCATAGCTAGAAATAAGATTAAATAGGTTCCTCCTCATCCATCCTTGTCATGCCTATGTTATTTGTTCTTATCTGAACACCTTCATCTCAGCTTGAAGGAGTAATTAGGGAAGTAAGAACCATCAGTCATGGCATGAGAATTACAGCAGAAGTCCTGGAAATTAAAAATGAGAGGGAGGAGTGGCCCTGCAGAGTCTGTGCATGTCATGGCCACAAACACTGCCCGAGTCCTGCTTCACCTTCCTGAGCTGCACCTGCTGCCTGTCCCGGGTCAGAGTGATGAAACCTGTGTTTGGGACAGGGGGTGGCACTGCCTGGCCCTGCAGGGAGCCACCCCCGAGGTTTGGATTCAGCAGCAGGTCCGTGGGTGTGGAGCAGAGAGCAGAGCAGCACGCTGCCAGCTTCCTGCTCAGGTTCCTCGCCCAGCCCAGAGCCTGGCTGGGGCACGCTCACCCCTGCCCATGGAGGGATCATCCTGCAGTGATGGTGCCTTTTTGGGCTACCTGAAAACAGAGGCCAGACAAAATTGGAGGAGTAAAAACTCCCTTATTTATTGAAGGGCCTTCAGGTACATTTTGGGCAACCAAAACCAAAATAGACCACAGGTCACGAGTTTTCACACTTTTATAAGTTTGGTCCGTTTGCATATTGGGGGTTAATCTTCCAATTACAGCTTCAGGTAATGAAATAATTTACCCCAAGTTTGCTCCCCCCAATACACTTTCGTTTACACTTCTCAGGGCCTGGGACAGTGAGGGGTCCTTGCTTCCCAGGCCTGGAGAGGAATTGTTGTGTCTGACCAAAATGGGAAAGCAGCAGCTCACACTGTGTGTGGAGTTCAGAGTTACACACTTGGTGCCTGAAGAGGCTCCCTGGAACAGAGGCCAGACAGAGTTAAAGGAATAATGTGGGGATTTATTAAATGGCCTTCAAGGATGCACCTTGGGCAGTGCAAGAGCCCAGCTGTGGCTCTGCCCACGATGGACCCAAGATGGAACCAGAGTCATGAGTTTTCACACTTTTATAAGTTTTTGTTAAATTACATATCAGGGTTAATTGTCCAATTCCAGCTCCAGGTTCTGCAATCCCACGCTCCCAGGTTGCTCTCCTCAATTTGCTGCTGTTTGCACTTTTTGGGGCTGAAGCTACAGCAGTGTCCTTGTTTTTGGGGCTGGAAAAGGATTGTGCTATCTGACTGAGCTGTGAGGAAAACTTGCTCGCACTTTATATGAAGTTCAGAGTCACACACCAATGCAATACAGAATCTGGAAAATATGAAAGCTAAAACTGAAGGCATCACATTAGAGAATTGCAAGACTACAAATACATGAAAAATACAACAGCTAAAATCCTAAGGCCCAGGTGGTGGGTGTGCCCCCCAGAGCCACACAGACCCTACACGGGCAGTGGGGTGGGTTTGTGCAGGGATTTGGGGCTGAGCTGCGCCAGGAGGGGCCAGCCCCACGCTGTCCTCGTGGGAAGGAGCCTGAGGGGGGCTGTGGCTGTGTTTGGGTGTCCCAGCCATGGTCAGTAACCCACAGGATTCTCTTGCAGCCGAGGCCTGCAGCACCACGGAGGATGGGGACGAGCCCCTGCACTGCCCCACGGGCTACGAGTGCCACATCATCAACCCGGGCAACACGGCCGAGGGCATCCCCAACAGGGGCCAGTGCATCAAGCTCCGGGGCAACCCAGGTCAGTGCTGGCCACCTGCCTCTCCTCCTGCCTGCTGGTGTTTGCAGGGCATGGCCAGAAAGGAAGGGAGCAGTGATGCCTGAAGAGGGTCCCTGGAACAGAGGCCAGACAGAGTTACAGGAATAAAGAGGAATAAAGTGGAGATTTATTAAAAGGCCTCAAAGGATATGCCTTGGGCAGTACAAGAGCCCAGCTGTGGCTCTGCCCAAAATGGACCACAGGTCATGAGTTTTCACATTTTTATAAGTTTGGTCCATTTGCATATTGGGGGTTAATCTTCCAATTACAGCATCAGGTAATGAAATAATTTACCCCAGGTTTTCTCCCCCCAACTCACTTTAGTTTACACTTCTCAGGGCCTGGGACAGTGAGGTGTCCTTGGTTCCCAGACCTGGAGAGGAATTGTTGTGTCTGACCAAAATGGGAAAGCAGCAGCTCACACTGTGTGTGGAGTTCAGAGTTACACACTTGGTGCCAATAGAGGCTCCCTGGAACAGAGGCCAGACAGAGTTAAAGGAATTAAGAGGAATAAAGTGGGGATTTATTAAAAGGCCTTCAACGATGCACCTTGGGCTGTACAAGAGCCCAGCCAGGGCTACACACAAGGTGGATCCAAGGTGGAACCAGAGTCACGAGTTTTCACACTTTTATTAGTTTTGGTTCAATTACATATCAGGGTTAATTGTCCAATTCTAGCTCCAGGTTCTGCAGTCCCACCCTCCCAGGTTGCTCTCCTCAATTTGCTGCTGTTTGCACTTTTTGGGGCTGAAGCTGCAGCAGTGTCCTTGTTTTTGGGGCTGGAAAAGGATTGTTCTGTCTGACTGAGCTGTGAGGAAAACTTGCTCACACTTTACATGAAGTTCAGAGTCATACACTAAGGCAGTGCAGAATCTGGAAAATATGAAAGCTAAAACTTAAGGCATCACCAGGACACCCTGTGCCAGTGTCCCCTGATGTTGTGTCTACGTGTGCTTTCACTATGCAGCACAAAAATTAGAAATATTTATGTTACTGCATGCTTCAATGAGAAATCTGAGTTTTAAATCCCAGTTTTGTCTTCTGACTTTGCTTTCTGCATCCAAAACTTTGTTTCCTTTATTCTGTTGACACATTTGCCCAAGAAAGAATTTCATGAATGCCAAAATATTTTCCAGGAAAGCTCATACCATGTTCAGATATTCGTTGAATGGTAGGATATGTACATTAGCACTGAGATACAAATCACCTCAGTGTAGAGATGTGAGACATCAGTTTTGCCATTTGGTCACTGTGAAAACCAGGGAAAGCATCAAACCAGGTCTCTGAGCTGCTTCCAAAACAGATTAAGAGTTTTTCCAGGGCTTTTGGATCATGTCTTTTATAATCTTTTCTTTAATAACAGCCATAGTAACCAATGTAATATAAAACTGTGGGGATCTTAGATATGAAGTATTTCCAAGGGCTTAAATAATTATATAAATGGCAAACAGAACAACCTAGCTGGAACTTGAATTATATCAAATACTACTAGATGCTGTGAAATGTTACCCAAATTTTATTTAATTTAGGAAAGCCTCTCATTCCTTGACTGTATCTACTGAAAAGATCATAAAATGCAAGTGGCAGTTCCCACTCTCATGGCAAGTGAGTTGTGTCCACAGACCTCAGTAATCTCAGCAGTTCATAAGAGGTTTATAACAACCCAAATTACTTCAGCTACAGAGGACCTTTATTTTCCTCATTGTGAGGTTATTATTTCCATATCTCTAATTTCTCTGTGCTGTACACAGAAGGTCAGAGTTTAACACAGAAAATGAAGGCTGACTGGGTATGTTCTCACCATGTACCTTCTTTTGCAGATGGACAGAATCTGAGGCATAAGTATTACAAGGAATATTTTGGTAAGCTGCTGGCATGAAGTGTTTGTGGTTATTATTAAGCTTTATCATTTTTGCAATGTTTACAAGGAACTTGCTCCTTATGAAATGAAGGTTTGAACATAGAAAAAAGGGATTCTTTACCCTCAGCTCTCTATGCTTGGTCAGAAGATCTTTTTATAAGATCTACAATGTCCTGACTGTGGACTCTTGAAAGCCAGAATTTTCACCTGTTACAGAATGAGTTAAACGATGTCAGGGGAACCATCTAATAGAAAAATATTTTTTTATTTTTAAGCATAGTTTTGGAGCTTTCCTCTTGGCTCAGGACTCCTTGCAGCTGAACACAGGGCTCTGTCAAAAGCAAGGTCTTGGGCTGTGGTGAGAGATAAGGGATGGTTGGAGCCCCTGTCCCCTGAGATGTGTCAGGTCCCTCTCACAAACCTGGGGCTCAAAGAAAGCAGGAGCATCTCTCACAACTTTCCTCACAGTTTCAAAGCTCCTGGTTTCTCCCTCTTGGATGTGGATCAGACTGGAAGTGACATTCAGGTATAACTAGACAGCATCTTTGATATGAGATTTTCAAACAGCCAAATTGGGCCACTTGGGCTGATAAAAAACCATGAGAGGATTTCCTTTCCTCTCTTCCAGTGTGGGCTTGCCCAGCTCTCCATTAGAACTGCTAAATAATGAAACCAACAAAACTGCTCTGCTGATAGAACCTTGAGAAACCATTTGCCACAGCCTAACCCAAAACCTGACTTTGCTGATATTTGTTTTACAGGGAGCAATTCCAACAATTTGGTCGGCTATGTGAAAAACCAGCAGAAGCATTTAGGCTAATTGAAGGAGTGCCTGGGTAAGTGTGAATGAAGGGAAAGCTGGGTGGAAATAGCTGCTGCTTAGAATGCAATTATTCAGAGAAGCCATTGTCTGAGGGTGGTATTTCCTCTGAGCAAAATGCTGGAGTGAGGAGAGCACCTTAAAACCCTGTGCAGGTGCATGAAACACTCTCATTCCACCAGACACACCTGATCTCTTTGCAGAACCTTTGCTTTGTGGTTTTAGAGGATGGAGTGATTTTTAGGATGAAAAATTACTGATGTGCCTTAAGACTTTAAATTTAGTGTTTGGGGGCTTCTTCTAGTGCAGGTGTAACTGGTCCTCCCAGACAAACTAAAAAGCTGTTTATTCTGGACTGACTGCAAAAAAAGGTCAGTCTTGAAAATACTTCAGCACATGGGGGGTTTTGTGGGGTAATTTTCTGTGTGTTTATACTTGTGCTGAGCAGTGGGACCCACCTGTGTGAGCAAAGGCACATTTATCTCACCAGAGCCAGGCCAAGAGCAAAAGCTGAGTCCGTTTTATCAGTCTTGCATCAGGCAAGAACGAAAAACATTTATTACACCAAAAGTTCTGTCCCAGGATGGTTTCCTCAACACTTTCAGCTTCACTTTAAAATTAGCTTGGGCTTAGCTGGGAGTTATGAAAACAAAGCAGTTCAGTGTCTGTCTCTACCTACGTCAGGCTGGCTGCTGAGGTTACTCAGCTACTTCAGGACAAGTTCTGTGCAAACATCCCAGGAAGGATAAATATTTTAATTCCTCTTACTTTTTTTTTTCTTTTGTTGTTTGCTTTTCACCCAGCTGGACCACTCTGTCAAGGAATGCCTTTACCCAGCAGCTTTCTGGTCCCAGCTCTCCACAAGCACACCTCCAGCATCCCCCTGATCCCTGCCCATCACTGACAAAAAAATTCCATTATCCAAGGAACAGGATGAGTCCTGACTTTAACCTCACCAAGAAAGGGAGAAATGTGATCCCCTGAAGGAAACCACACTGCTTATCAGCTGCCCTTCTACAAATGAAATGCAAACAGCTCCAAGGGATCCCTGTAAGCCACAGTGCCATGATCAGGCTGCTGGCACAGAGCCTGCCCTTTATGTGCTCCTTGTGTGACCAATTCAGACTTCAGGCCTGTGAACACAACCCAGTGACATCAGAATTCTGCCTAAACATCATATCTAAGTTGATTTAAAATAGGTGAGACTAAAGAGGTTCTCTGGATCAAATCCAGTGCCTGCCTGTCTTGAACAACTCCTTTAAAGAAGCCTTTTTGTCAGCTTAAAATTCAAAGAAACCTGCAAGTTTTCTATTTTCCTATTTATATCCAGATAAAAATCAGGCTTGACACCCAGTCTAAACGGCTAAAACTGAAGTCTTAAGAATTTAAGGAAGTTTAAACTAGGAGCAAAACCAGCTTTCTAAATGTTTTTAGGTTGCTTTCTTCTCAGTCTGGTGAGCTGTAGATTGAGAGTTAATAATGGAACACATTCCTTCCTACAATATCCAGGCAGACACACAAATGCATGCCAGGTTTTGTAATGTGCTGTTTTTAGCCAGCACAGTTAATACTCACAAAATCTCTGGTTTTGTACCTGCAAAACCTCAGCAAGAGGCCTGAAGTCTGGATAATTTGTTAAATGTGTTAGAAAAGCAAACCCAGGGTAAATTTGTGTGATGAAAAGGATTGTCTGGCAGATGGGCCACTGCTCCTCAGGAGTCCTGTACCTTTGTGTTGACTTCCAGAAATCCTTAAGCTCTGGATATTTGTATTTGGGCCTCACAGCTTCTTTTAGCTGTTTAGCAATATACAATGGAAAACACATTTTCCATTAGGGTTTTCCTTTCCTGTGGCAGTCCTGAAGGGGCAGTTGAATTGATTGTGGCAAATCAAACAGAATTGTTTGGCAGAAAAGCCACGTTTGCTCCATGGTTGAGTCCACGTCCCATCTGCATGCATGAAATTAGCATTTTAATTTGCACAGTAGTAACACTGCATATCAATACCCAATTCACAAATGCAAGTGCCTGCTTCCACTCACAAAACACAGGATTTTTTTTTTTCCACTCACTAAATGGTTTAAGCCAAATCCAAGACACCTAAATCTCTTGATACTTTGCACATGACATTTGCAGCTGGAGAGGTGGAAGGTGCCAAACTGCTCTTCTGTTTCTTATTCTAAACACAGTTCTGGGTGCTTTACAGAGCAAAGGAACAGCTCAAGGGCTCCACATTTCCCTAAATATCTTCATTTGATGAGCTCACTTTTTTTTTTTTCCAAAGTGCAAGATATTAAATGCAGCACCATGTTTGGACAGAGCTATTTCTAGAATTTTATCCTATACAGCATCCTGCAATGAGATTTTAATTCCTGCTCAGCCACAAAAGCCACAGAAACAGAGAATTGTGGAATGGTTTTGGTTGGAAGGGAGTTTAAAGCTCATCACCTTCCACTAGATCAGGTTATCCAGGCTCAAATCCATATTTTATAGTTCCAGTCTGTGTTTAGACCAGAAACTTGTCTCTTATCCTACTGCAGCCTCGCTCCTCAGTGCTGCTCAGTGAAAGGGATTGATTTTGTTCAGCATTACTTTTTATAGAAAAAAATCAAATTCTGATTAAATGAGCAAAGCCCTCCAGTGATCACTGCTAAGCCCCGAAGAGTAAATGCCAAAATGTTCTATTTTAAACTAAAAAATTCCTAAAACTTTGTGAGGAGCTAGTTGAAAAACTGGCATTGAGCATTCACAAATTTGAAAGATTTAAAACTTCAAATCTCAACCTAATCTCTCAAAGCAGCCCAAAATATGCTTAATTTGAGTGGCCACATTCAGTTCAGTGTCTGCATTCTTTGTAGCTGCAGAAGAACAAACCTGACCACCTGGGTGGGACAGTACAGGTGTTCTCTGCTTGCAAAAGTAGTTTTTAAAAGAAGAAAATTGACAAATTAATAATTCGCTGGTGAATTTCTGTTTACTGGGTGCTTCACAGCCATCACCCTTCTTCATGGTGCTATAATGCTCAGGGGGTTTTTTTCCGAGTTAATTCAAGTCATTAATTGTCACACTCAGAAACAAAAGCCACAGAAGGGACTTGTCAAAGTGTTTTCAACAGTGAGAAGCTGAAATGTGAAACTCAGACACTGACATGAAAATGCAGAGCAGGTGAGCTGTCCTCAGCTGCTCTTCTCTCCAAAAACAGAGGCTTGATCAGCAGCACAGCAGGAAATGCCTGGTGTAGGACGTTTTTAACATTTCCATGAACACTTTGCAGCGTGTTTGGTGCTATGATAACCTCCCTGTGTGTCACTGAGTGCTGCCACTGCCCCAGATCCCAGCTCCCTGGTGCTCACACACGTTCAGGTTCTGCTTTGGTGCTCAATAAAAAGTGACCAGTCTATTTTCCAACCCTGACGAGTTTCTGTTGTGTCTTCTCGATGTGCTTTCACCTTTGGATCATGGAAAAAAAAAAGAAGAAATCTTCTAAATTTCAGTTGTTGGGAGGACATAAGAGTAGGGAGACAAAAGTCATTTTGTCCACTGGAAGGGAGGTGCTAGACCCCAAAACACATCCAGCACCCCTGTCCCCTTCCAGAAGAGCCACTGCTGTGGGTCAGACCCTCAGCTCCTGGCCCCTGCATTTGCACTGCCCACAGAGGAGCTGGGGGACAGCCCTGGGCAGGCTGGGGATGGTGCCCCAGGAGAAGTGACCCTTTGTCTGCCCAGGCTCTGGGTCAGTGCTGGTGCTGCCAGCCCAGGGCAGCTTTGCAGGAGCCCCAGAGGGAGGAGAACCCAACCAAGGGGAAGGTCAGAGCTGGGCTGTGCCCACTGCAGGACAGAGCTGCCAGAGGAGAGGGGTTGGGCCATTTCCAGACTCCACCATCCCACCCAGTCCTGCTCTACCTGCTCATCAGGAGAGGGCAGGAGGCCTCCTGCACTGCCTCCCTCCTGCCCTAGAACCACAACAGGGACAGGAACTGCCTGGAGCTGAGCCATGGGGGGACAGCAGCGGGGGCTGGCATTTTGGAAAGGTTTGGGGGTGTTGAGATGACCCCAGACAGTGCCAGGTGTCAGGGGAGCTCCTCATTGTGACAGAGAAATTGTCCTTGGGATCACTTGGAGCTCTCATGGTCCTTGGGGTTCTTGGGATCACCTGGAGCTCTCATGGTCCTTGGGGTTCTTGGGATCACCTGGAGCTCTCATGGTCTTTGGGGTTCTTGGGATCTCTTTGATCTCTCATGGTCCTTGAAGTCCTCAGGAACACTTGGAGCTCTCGTGGTCCTTGGGGTCCTTGGGATCACTTGGAACTCCCTGTTTGGAGGGAGAGGTTACAGGGGGTGTGCACATAACTCCTGTCCCCTGCTGGGAATGTGACAGGAACCAAGCACCTTGGTTTGCAGGAGAATTTGTTTGGTGAACACTCCAAAAATAAGGTTTAATTTCAGCTCATTTCCACACCAATGCAAGCAAATATGGTCTCTGCTGCTGTAGTTTGGCAGTGATCTTTGTGGAAAAAGCACAGCGTGACCTGAGGCAGCCTCTGGAGTGACCCTGAAGTGCTGTCAGTGCATCCCAGAATCCAACAGCTGGATCAACAGAAGGACTAACTAAAGAGAACTTCAAGAAGTCTATTCCTACTGCCAGAATAATATAAATTAATTTCTCAATTTCTGCCATGCCTGCTTCAGAGCTCTGTGGTATTGGAGTGTCTTGGTTCCCTTCAGGAAGTTTTCCATAGTTTGCTGAGCAGTGAAGAAGCCTCTGAGGTCTGGCCAACCCATAAAGGAGTTTTTGGAGGCTGGAGGTTTCTCTTTGCTCATGACAGAGCAGGGGTTGGTTCCTACAGGGGGTTATTTTCTTCCCCCACCTCACACTGGCTCCACAGACTGGATTCCCCTCTGGAGGTGGGGCTGGATGAGCATTGATTGTCTCTCTATGGCAAAAAGATTTCCAGCATCACTTAGGATCCTTTAATGGTAAATTTAAAATAAAACACCTTTTCCTGGTGAGTCTGCAGAGGTAAATCCTATTTCTCCCCATTATTTTCTCCTTCTTGCTACATTTCCATGCAGACAAAACAGCAAGAACAACAAGAGAAGCTGTGAAAAACAAAAAATATCTTTAGAGGTTTTCCCAGACAAAGCTGTGGATGATGGGGCTCGTTCCACCCAGCCTGAGCCCCCCACCAGGTGAGTCTCCCAATTTAAGCAATGGAAACCGTGCAAAAAACCCCAAAAGCTTTCATTAAATTCCCTCTTCCTTCCTCATTACACACCCAGGGACAGACCTGAGGATTTTACTCAGCCTTTATGGGACAAGATGGAAAGGAACTGTGGCTCTAAACTCTGTTCTTTGCTCGTAGAACCAGGATCAGAAGTTCTGCCCAGGAAAATCCCAACCCAAAAGTGAAGGGTTTGGATTTTTGGGTAGCAGCAAACTCCATTCTACCCGTGCAGAAGAGATTTTTTCCCTCAAGGTGGCACAAGAGGAATGAAAGTGCAACCAGTTCCAGTTCTGGCAGGGGAGCAGGTGAAGGAGCTGGGAGTTTTGAACACACAGCATCATATTTTTGGGCTCAGGGGGTCACAGAGAATGGCTCCTTTACTAACTGTGTCTTCCTAAAAGATATTTTCTACTTAAAAAACAAAACAAAACAAAAAATTCCAAATAATCTCCTTAGAACTGGAGCTTTATTATCCAATTAAATAGGAAATATTGTAAGGGCACTGTAATTGGGCTGTGTTGTGTTTTTAGAGTGAGAAAATGATAGAGTGAAGAAATACAACTTGTATTAGTGTTGTTTTCTTAGCATTATAGTCCTGATTCAGTCTATTCCCAATGTTTTCTGAGCCATGGGATAGCAAAATGCATTAATTTTTCATTGGATTTCCTAACATGCAGAAATCAACAGCAGCGAGAAAATGAAACTTGAGTCAGTTCAGCAATTTCTCAGAGTGTGTGGCAAACAGCAACATTTTCTTTTCCTGAATTTATTCCATCTCATCAAATATAATTTCCCAAAACAGGACTGAGGGAACATAAAGATGAGAGAGAGGGACGTGGTCCTGAGCCCAAACCACGCTGTTCCTCCCCAGCTGCCAGTTTGCTGGGTAATAAACCACCCTGCCCTGATTGTTATGGTGCACTTTTATACTCATCAGTGTGTTTTTCTCCTTTTCTGTGTCCTGTTTGCCCTGGAATTTCTGCCAGCCCCACTCAGGGCATTGTTCCCCATCCCTAACCCAGGGTGTGGCCTCTTGGCCGTCCTTGTGGATTCTGGATTTTGCTCTTGGAGCTCCGTGTGTCTCTACAAGCAGCAGGTTTGTGCCAAGGGGATGATGCTAAATAAGGCAAGGATCAGCCTGTTGCTCAATTAGCCACAGTGGCTAATGAGGGCCACGCTGGGGCTGCCCAGGCCACGGGCACACCGTGCACAGCCCCAGGCTGCTCCTCGTGGGCTGCAGCTCTGTGGATGATGGGTGAGGATTTGGGGTGAGAAAAGCAAGAGCAAAACCAAAGGGAAATTTTCATCCCACCTGCCTAGAGGAGGGGGGAGATGTTTCCCACCACTTTTCTGGCAGAAACACGAGGATTTGGATTTGGATTTGGAAGGAACTGAAGATTGTGGTGGCTCCAGCCATGCTCAGGTGGGCAGGGGAAGGGGTTCCCAGGCAGGCAGTGTTGCTGAGCCTTGTCAGGAGCTGGCAGAGCTGGCTGGAAATGCTCCAGCCCCTTGGAAGAGCTGCACAAAAGGGGAACCAGTTCAAGGGCACAAACGAGCTCAGAGAGGTTCCACCTCCCGATTCCCAGATCCTTCTGTATCTGCTCCAAGCCCTGGCTAAGCACCTTACCCAAACCCTGGGCATGCCCTGCATGTGAGATTCCCGAAAATCAGAGCCCAGCATTATCCCTGGCTCCTTTCCCGTGGGAAGGAGCGCCGTTTCGGTCATGCAGGAACTTCTTGACGCATCCAGCTCGGATCCTTGCGAAAGCATTGCTCAACCCAGGGAGCCGGGAAGCCCGGGTGTGTTTTACAAGGTGCCGGCCCCTCGCAGGGTGTTTCCCAATCGCTGTGTTCTCTTTTCCGTCTGGGAAATGCCTCTCCCTCCGCAGCTCCTCCGTGGGTGCTCTCTGTAGCTGCCCGCGGTGTCCCAGGGGCTCCTCAGCTTTTCCTGGAGCTGCTGGGACCCGAAGGATGCAAACAGGATAACCAGAGATGCTTGCTCCATGGAAAAGCAGCGTTTTGGTGAGGGCTGGTCAGGTTTTGGGCACCACAGGCTGTCACAGAGGTCGAGGGGCTTGGCCTCAAAATGGTCCAGAGCAAAATAAATGTGCAGTTTTCTGGACATCATCCCTGGAGGAAACTCTTCTCCTGCAGAAAACTGCACATCTATTTTCCTCTGGCTGGGAATGACTTTTATTCCCTCGGTGCAGTTTTTACTGTCAAAGGAGGATCTTAATCTCACATTTACACCTCAGAGAATATGTCAGGGTAAGTGGAGCCCGCAGTCACAGTGCCTGGGGGAGGATGTCAGTCTCGTGGGGCAAACCAGAGCGTGATGCTCCCTGACAGGCAGCCATAAATCTTTGGGAATGATGTAACCAGTGAACTTTATCAATCCTGGAATCACAGAACCAGAGAATATCCCGAGCTGGAAGGAACCACAGGGATTATTGAAGTCCAATTCTGGACATTGAAGTCCAACCTTAGCTGTGTGTTGGGCTCCACCACAAAAGCACAAATGAAACACTGTGGATTTTATAAATTATCATTACAAATCTCCACATCACATATTCATGTAATAAAAAAAACCTGTTTACATCATCTCCCTGATGTAAACACTCATAAATCCCGGTGTTATGCTGACTGCTCCATTTCCTAAGGAGCACTATCCCAGCCTGGAAGTTTACAAACAGGCTCGGCGGTGCGTGTAACCTGTCCTGCCCCTGCTTCACTCCCAGCTTTGGCCAAACACCTTTCCCTATCTGCCCGCCGACGCTCCTCCCGCAGCAATCCTCCGGAGGGCGGAGGAAAACCCAACCTGCTCTTCAGGTGCGGGTACGAACACCGAGGCGTGCCCGGTGTCCCAGCCCGGTGGCACACACGGGAGGGCACACACAGCCGGGCACACAGCCGGGCACACGGCCGGGCACAGAGCCGGGCACACGGCCGGGCTTCCCGGCCGGTTTTTATGGGAGCGCCTCGGCGGGCGCTCACCTCCCTGCGGCTCCTGCGGCCGAGGGAAGGCGTGACTTGGCGGCAGGTACAGGTGCCTCTCTCTCCCCGCAGGTAGCCCCGAGCTCTCGGGGAGCCGGACACAGCCCTGCCAGCGGCCGCTGGTCCCGACCCGCTGGTCCCCGCTGGTCCCCGGGGCGCTCCGCACCGCGGCGCGGCGAGGATGGGCGAAGGGAGTTTCGCCAAACTCTTCCAGAAAAGGTCGCTCCTCCGCTTCGTGCAGAAATATCAGCCCCTGGGAAGCGGCGAGCCGGAAGAGGAGGTGAGGATGTTGCCTGTGCCTCTTGCCTGGACCTGCTGAATTCGTTTGTGTAACTGGGGCTCGTTTCGCCGGGGGCTCCAGGTCGCTGTCGCTGCGCGCTCCCCGCCCGGTGCGAGCCCAGGGGCTCCCGGCAGCAGGGCCGTGAGCTGGATGTTGTTTGCCAGAGTCAGGGAGCCATGGGGAGCCTTGTTTCTGTGCAAGGATCCAAGGGCACAGAGCTGAGGCCCGAATCTTGCCCAAGAGCATTGCTCCCTGCTCTGAGGAGGTTCCAAACTAAGGAAGAGTGTGGGAGAGCCCTGGAGTGCCCTGGGAGCTCTCCCGAGTGTGGGCACAGCAAGGGAAATGGAGAGCAGGGTTCCCTCTGACCCCAGGGTACCCCTGCCATCAGTGCTGGTCACTGGCAGAGGGGCTGTGACCCTCGGGCTGTGACCCTCGGGCTGTGACCCTCAGGCTCTAACCCTCGGCTGTGACCCTCGGCTGTGACTCTCGGCTGTGACCCTCGGGCTGTGACCCTCGGGTGTGACCCTCAGGCTCTAACCCTCTGCTGTGACCCTCGGCTGTGACCCTCGGGCTGTGACCCT
>VZTB01005271.1:243047-330155 GCA_013397245.1 Thryothorus ludovicianus | reverse complement strand
TGTGTGACCCGCGGGCTGTGGCCCTTGGGCTGTGACCTTCGGCTGTGACCCTCGGCTGTGACCCTCGGGCTGTGACCCTCGGCTGTGACCCTCGGGCTGTGACCCTCGGGCTGTGACCCTCAGGCTCTCCGCTGTGCTGGTGCTGCAGTCAGGGCTGCAAGGAGAGTTTTGGCTCAAACCTGCAGAGTCCTCTTGGAAATACTGCCTTCCTTCCCTGGAAAATGCTGCACTGTCCCCTCCCTGCTCCCACTGCCTGTCCTTGGTGCAGACTGGGTGCCCAGTGGTGGTTTGGGTGACATATTTGCTGTTCTGCTTGATTTTTCACTACAAAATCTTCCAGTCTGGGATTATCTGTTTATTTGCTCAGCACAAGGCTCCGTGGCTCAAGCCCCATTTTTTTTGTCCCACATGGCAGATTGGTTGGGTGCTCTGCCACGTGAGCCCCATTTCTCTAATTCCTTCAGCACGTGGGGTTAACCCTTACTCCCACCCCAGCGAGCTCCATCCACACTCTTGGAGAGGTTTCTGTGCTTTTCCTGACTGACTGAGGCCTTTCCCAGATATCATTTCAGCTAATCCCCTTTCTCAGCCTTGTCCAGTGCAGGGTGGGTCAGTGTCACAGGGAGAAGAAAATGAAACACTGACCCTGTGCAGTGCCTCGGGTGATGCTGCTCTGCACTGCTCGACCAGAGCTCAAAATCCCAGGAAAAGAAGATCTTGCTGAGGTTACAGGAAGTGCCTGTACCTGGCTTGGTGGGAAGCTGAGATTTCTGATTGCATGTAGGCAGGAGGCCTCTGGTAATTAGGCTGGCTTGTTCCTAGGCTGCACCATTTATGCTGTGCCAAAATAAATAGTGCCATGTATTTACTTCCAAATCTAAACCCCTCTTGAATTTTAGCTCTGGTCCTTGCCATGAGTGGTCTGTGTGTAACAGGAGAGGGAGGTGAGGAGAGCTTGGGCACAGGGTAGGAAGCAGAGCAGTGTAAAATGAAAATAAGAACTTGGTAAATCAAGAATGTATTCTCAGAGTATGATTTAGGCTGGAAAATGACTCTTTTTTCCACTACTTGATGGCATTTTGCTTCTTTGCTTGAAAATTGTTGCAGAGAACTTTCAACCTTATAAATATTTAGGTCAAGCACTGTGCTGGGCTGTAAAGGTGTGATTCCAGGCAGGATAAATGCCCAGACTGGGCTGTGGAGGAAAGCCCCAGTGCTGTCACTGTGGGGTGATGGCCAGTTCACCTGTGGCCATGGTGCTACCTGGAGATGGCAGAGCACTCACCTGGCACATCAGAGCACACACCCAGCCTGTGTCCAGCCTCTGCTGTGCATGCCTTAACCCCTTTCCTGCAGTGCCCCATTCAGAACCAGGGCCATTTCTGTGGGGCTGATTTACAATTTATGAGAATTGTGCATTTCCTGCAGAAATCTGAAGAACAGACAAAGATTTTTTTCTTTTGAGCATCCCGGAGTGTGTGCACATGCACAATCACACGTGTCTGTGTGTGTGAAAGTGGGAGAAAAGCCTGGGCACTGCTTCTTTACATCCCCCTTTCCCTCTGACATGTAGCAGGGTCACGCCCAGCGTGCACAGCCCAGGGCAGGATTCTCAAGGGGCTGCAGCTGGGTGCTTCAAATCAGCTTTACTGGAAAACCTGTGGCCTTTTGACCCAAGGGACAATTTTGAGGTTGCTGTATCTGCAAGCAGGGGACCAGACCTTTGTTTCATGTAAAAAAGATTGGAATTCTGTGGACAGATGTGCAGCAGGAGAGTGGGAAATTGTGTAGGAGGTGCAGAAATCGTGGGAAGGGCTGGAGCTTGGGTAGGGAAGCCCAACAAGGCAGCCCCTCACCTGCAGGGCTGAGGGCTGCTCTAGGCTGGATTCTGGATTCTGCCTGCACCTCTGGAACACTGGTCTTTTTGCCTGCCTTGTCCACACAAAAGAAGAAATGTAAAAGGTTTTGGAGAGAATAGTTTGACTTATTTATTGTATTTTTGGCAGAGATAAAGTTTAATGTTTGGAAGGAATTCATGTAGACTAAATAACCATCCCACCCTGGAATTGCAGTCCATTAACTGGTCCAAAGTAACCTAAGACAGGGAAAAGAATATGCAAAGCCTCAGCAGAGGCAGAGGTGGGGGAAAATCCCGAGAACTGGTATTTTGGGCTGTTTGCCAGAGTACACAAAAAGGGCTGTGTGCTCTGCAGAAAGCCCCGTGCTCCCTTCCTTCCACATGGGCTGCTGGCAGCACAATTGATGGATTGTTTTGGGATGAGGGATGCTCAGGTACCTCCAAGGTGGCTCCCAGCCACACCAGCTGCTCTTTGCAGCCTCCAGTATCTCCTGATCTTACAAAGCAATAGATAAACTGATAAATCCCCTTTTGTTATTTCTTCCTGCCCTGCTGTATGGAGTCCGTGCTCTTGTGCAGAAAGGATAAAGGTTATAAATGTAAATGGATATTGTGGATAACCCACACCCGCTTTGCAATGTAAATACAAAAGCGAGTAATGCCCGAGGTTTGTTTGTGGAGGGATTTGCACAGGACACTGCCTGGTGCCCCACATCCATGGGGTGGGGTGGGATTGGGGCACAGGGGCTCTGCAGAGGCAGCACCTGCAGAGGAGGAGGGAGATGGGGCCCCACTGATGCATTTCCAACCATTCCAGGGGCTGCTCAGGTGGGAAAAGCTGTGCCGTGCTCTTGAGGGAAGATCCCTTACAGGTGTAGGATCAGCAGTGCAGGTGAACTCATCCCAGGAAAGTTGTTCCCATCACAACAGCCCCGGCTGGCAGGAGCAGGGAGCTGCCAGCATTTCTAGAGAAACCACAGAGGGCTCAGACACTTGCAGAGCCTTTGGCATTTATTTCCTCCACACCTTTTTGAAGGTAAATATTGCTGATAGAGCTGGGCCCTGCTTCCCTGGCTGCCCGTGGGGACTGCAGGCATGTCACCCTCGTGTCCGGGTCCCTTCCTGCCCTCCAGCTGCTTTCATTAAAATTTAAACTCCACCAGGGCAGAGCTGTACCTTGATACCCGTGTGTGTCACCTGCAGCACAGAGGAGCCTGCAGAGGCCACAGGAATCAGGAGGGCAGTGAATTCAGGGATGTGTCTGTCCCTGTGTTTCCTTCCGTCTCCGTAAGTGGCTCTTGGGATTTCAGTGTCTGGATGTCAAAGAAATTACAGGGAACTGATGAATTTGTACAACCAGAACACCCAAACAGGGATATAAATCATGAGTTTTAAATGTGGAATGGGCATTTTTGTCCCTTCTCAAGAGGTCTGTTTAGGAGATGTGGAAATAAGGGTGATGTCCAGTGCTAGGATGCCCCAAAAACGGGAGCAGTACTGCAGCTGCTTTGGGCAAAACGGGGTCACCAGCTTGAGGGAAATTTGGGAGCAGGAAAATCTGTGGAGATACTTGGGCAAACTGCTGGGGGTTTGGAAAGGCAGGTTGTTCTTGGGACAAAATGGTTTCTAAATGAGTCCTGCCCAGACCAAGGGATCCCAGCAGACTCCTGTGCTTTTCCATAGGGAGCAGGGGAGTGGCAGCTGAGCTGTGGGTCAGGAAATGGCCATAAAAAGGGGCTGCAACAGATGGATGTGGCTAAAGCCTGTTCCAGGAGCAGGGCTTAGAGATGCTCCGAGCTCTCCAGAAACCCCAAGGCTGAATCCAACTCCATGAGAGAACAGCCAAGGACATTTTCTGCAGTTATGGTTTTCTGCATTTATCTCAGGATAATCTTTAGATTGCAAAGCACTGGATGTTCCTGGAAAGCTCCTGAATGTTCAAGGGAGGGCCAAGTCCCCAAAATACCACAGCAGGAGGATGAGCCAGACCTGAGTGCATTCCACAGCAAACATTCCAGGTGCTGGAGCCAATGCCAAATGCCTGCCACGCTCTCTGGGGGTTTCTTTCCTAATGAACACACATTCTTGTGCTTTATGAATGAAGGGGAAAGGGAGTGGAGCTCCTGTCCCTTGGGAAGGGTGAGGTTTCTCCCTCTCTGTACTTTGCCTGCCACAGAGCCTTCATCGTGAGCCTGGCAGAGATTTTGGGAATGCTGCTGCTCTGGGGGCTGCATTTTAGAGAAGGAAATGAAGGGAATTGAAAGGGAGAGGTTGGGCTGCTGAGGGTTTGGGCAGCCAGGATGGGGCAGGAGGGTTTATCTTCCTTGGAGGCAGCTGCAGAGTCAGTGGTGGAGCAAAACAACCCCGGACACAGGAGGGGAGATTTTGCTTCTCCTGCTGGCTCACATTTCCAGGTCAGTTTTTCAGCTCAGTGATTGTGTTTTAAAGAGGGGAAAGGTGTTTTCCTAGCTCTGAGCATCGAGCCTGGCTGTGAGACACTGGCATGGGACAGAACTCCGAGACCTCAAAGAGCACAAACCTTTCCTGATCAGCACCGTGAGCTTCTCTTTTTGGTTCCCCAGCTCCTCAGCTCTCCCCCAGAACACGCTCCTGGCTCTGAGGATGTGATCAGGATTAATCAGAGCTGGAATTAAAGTGCTGGATTTGGGAGGTGCTGGAGTGACTGAAGGTGCCCAGCTGGCAAGGGGTGATGGCTGAACAACAAGCTCACAGACTGAACACTTTGTGAAATAAATATTTGTAAGAAATATTGATGGGTATGGTTATTTGTTTCGGACACATTTTTAATTTCTTAAAAGGAGGGTATTTAGTGATGTCTGTTTGTCATTTTTGCAGGCTTTGCAAACTTTGTGGGTTGATAGTTGTTGTAGAAATAGGAGGTTGTACTAATTAACAATCAGGACAAGAATTAATGATAGCTTTAGCCTGACTTTTGGAAATGTGAAATACCCGCACAAGTGTTTGTGTGTTTTGGGGAAAAGAGGCATGACTCGGTTTTGCCCGCTTAAAAATATTTGGTAAAGTGTTTGAAACAATTATTGTCAGTTTATTTGCTCTTGTATTTTATTCTATTAAAAATTTTGGAAGTGAGGAATGAGCTCTAATGTGAGAAATAAAAAATTTGTTAGTTTTGTGCTGCAAAATTGCATGAAGATGAACTTAATCAAGCACACCTGTGAAAACTCACTAACTTCCATGAAAATAGACTCCTGTAACAGGAAAAATTTATTTGTTCTCGTAAGAAAAAATTCTAAAACCATTACAGTTAACTACGCCTGTAAAAACTATCCTAAATTTTTAAAACATATCCAAATATATCCAAAGAAAAACACTTTAACACATATCACTACTGACAAACTAACCAATCAAACCAAATAACAACCAATTAAACACAACACTTCTAGAAAATCCTATAAAATTAAGCTGTAGATAATAAAAACACCTTTTTTTCACTACTTTAAAAAATGTGTCTCGTCTATCTCTAAAAGTCACAGGGACAGGAAGAGAATGGGATTAAGGGGAGAGGTGCTGGAAATGGGATTGAGGAGGTGCTGGAAAGCTTTAATTAACACTTGTCTCAGCTAACGAGGGTTTTGTTGTGTTTACTCAGCCCCGGGAGGAGTGTGAGCTGAAAATAATCCAGCAGGAGAAGGAGGTGGCAGTCCTGCCCCCAAAGGACGCCTGTAAATGCCACAAGGAGGACCTGGCCAGAGCTCTGAACGTAAGGATTTGTCTTTGGGAATGTGGGAAGGGCCTGAGCTGCAAAATCAGTGTTTGACAGACTCACAAACTCCTGGAGTGCCCAATTCCTCTGTCTTTGTGTGGGGTGAATCCTCTCCTTGGCTGGGCTCCAGGGTCCCCTCCATCAGGGAAAGTTTTAGTGCTTGGCAATATTTTGGTTTCTGACCTCAGTATTTTTGAAATCCAGGCAGAATAGACTTTATCCCTTCTCATTTTGTTCGCTTTGAATTTTGTCAGGGTGTATTCATTTTTATTTTCTCTTTAAATACACAGTGCAACCAGAAACTGCTTCTTTCTTTTACTATTTTAGATATCTAATTTGTCATCTATGATAAAATTTCTTCCTTTTGGAAGTATACTTATTTTTTAAAATTAACTTATGCTTGCTTTATGGGTTTCTGTGGTGGTTGATGATAAAATGTTATAGTTTAACAAAAATATATATTTAAACAGAAAAACAACAAATTTATTTTCTCGTGTGGGACCGAGCCATGAAGATATTGCCCAGTCTGCTTGTAGAGGTTTAACATAAATTTGACAAATTAGGTTTTCTATAACTATAATATGAAATATTTGGGTTGAGTTTGGAGTTTTTTCCCCTCTAGGTTGATCTACAGACTGGACTCTCTGAGTTTTCCGTGCTCCAGCGCCGGTTAAAACACGGCTGGAATGAATTCTCAGTGGAGAACACAGAGCCAATATGGAAGAAATATCTGGACCAGGTAAGGATTTTCTGCACACATCCTCATTTCTTGGCAAGAGCAAAACCTGGCTGGGTCTGCATCGAAAATATTCAGGGTTTCTGCTTCCAGAGCCTTGGAGCAGGCTGTGCCCTGGACTCAGGAACCAGGGAAAACCATTGTGGGGTTCCTCTGCAGCCCAGAGGGTGCAGATAACATCTTCAAACAGAAACGAGCCTTCTTATCTCCACACAGCCCACAAATCAAACGCTGCACATCAGGGGCTGATTGCTGGAGGGTGTTTCTTCCCTTTAAGGCAAGTGATAAAATGGAGAAAGGTTTGAGGAGAGCCAGTGGTAGCTGTGAGATGCTCTGATTTTGGCTGTCCCTGCAGAAAAGGGGCAGCTCTGGAGCTCAGGGGAGTTTGGGGGTGGCAGGTACTTTCATAAATGGTGCCATGTGCTGTTGACACCCACAATTTCACACCAGCTGCCCCAAAAAGCCAGGCAGAAGGTGATATTTATTTTCTCTTTCCCCAGCTGAGTTATCCTCGAGTTTTATTTTTATCAACTATTTCAATATTTAATATGTCTTTCACCTCTCTTTGAGAGCTTTTAACCAGACAAGAAAGGCCTTTGGTTTGTTTGTTCTTATTTTTCATTTCCAACCAGTGATTTGACTGATCTTCTTGCTTAGCTGGATCATAAGGATTTGAGTTGTTTTGAAAGACTTCAGCTTTATTTCATGGTTCATCTTTTTTTTTTTTTTTTGTATGATTGATATTCGTTAAACTTTTGGTAATCATCACTAAATCTCTCCAAGGATTCTTTTATCGAGAGTGAGATATTTTTTTTTCTGCTCAGCCTTAAGAAGCAGTTTCTCCTACAAGGACACCAAAGGGATTCTTTGATCTCTGATCCTCCTGCAGCCCTCTGGTGCCTCTGGTCCTGCACCGTTCCCACTTGAGCATCAGCCCTCAGCAGCCCCTTGCTGTGGCTTTTTCCAGCTGCTATTTTTGTAAACATCCTCTTTGCCTCGGTTTTCTAAAGAGAAATGGAGGGGACTTTCACCTTTGGATCCAGCCAGGAATAAATTTAAACCCTGACTTTCCTGCTGAGCATCACCACACATCTGTTGCACAAAGCAGGCAGATTTATCTTTGTCTTTTTAATTCCTTTCCATCAATTCCCACATCAGTTAAACAGAGCTGTAATTTTCTCAGGTAGGAAAAGGGGCTTCAAAATCTCTTTTTAACAGTGAAACAAGTGAGCACCTGACTCCCACAGCCCTCAGTCCAGTGAAGATTTGAGCAGATTAATTAAAGAAAAAAATGAAAAAGAAGGAGAAAGAGGATTTCTGGTTTCAGATTCTACAAAGACAGTAAAGTTTTTGTTTGTCCTTATTGTGCATCTAAGAAGCTTCTGGAATAAGCCCTGTGTGCCTGTAAAGGGGAGCACTGTCTGTGCAAAGAGGAGAAAAGGAGGGGGGGATTCAGGTGTTTTGGTGTGAACTTTGTCCTGCTGGTCCCCAAGACCACCCATCACCTGTGGGGCAGGAACTGCAGGAACCTGACCACGATGCAGGGAGGGTCCCTGCAGCAAAACCACGCAGGGACCCTCCCTGATGGGACCCTCCCCAAGGGGGTCTGCAGCCAGCTCAGCCTCAGCCCCTCCCATCCATAACCTCCCATCCCGGTTCCTCTCGTTCCTCAGTTCAAAAACCCCCTCATCCTCCTGCTGCTGGCCTCGGCCTTAGTGAGCGTCGTCACCAAGGAGTACGAGGACGCCGCCAGCATCACCATGGTGGGTGTCACCTTCATCACCCTGGCATGTGACACCTGTCCCCCGTCCCCATGGTGGGTGTCACCTTCATCACCCTGGCGTGTGACACCTGTCCCCCGTCCCCATGGTGGGTGTCACCTTCCTCACCCTGTCANTGGTGGGTGTCATGGTGTCACCTGTGTGTCATGTGTCCCCCATCCCCATAGTGGCTGTCACCTGTCCTCTGTCCCCATGATGGTGGCACCTATCCTGTATTCTCCTATTGGTGGCCCCTGTCCCCCGTCCCCATGGTGGGTGTCACCTTCATCACCCTGGCATGTGACACCTGTCCCCCATCCCCATAGTGGCTGTCACCTGTCCTCTGTCCCCATGATGGTGACACCTATCCTTTATTCTCCTATTGGTGGCCCCTGTCCCCCATCTCCATGGTGGGTGTCATGGTGTCACCTGTGTGTTACCTGTCCTTTATCCCCCATGGTGGGTGGCTCCTGTCCTTTATCCCCATAGTGGTGGCCCCTATCCCCCATCCCCATAGTGGTGTCATCTGTCCTTTATCCCTCATGGTGGTGGCCCCTGTCCTTTGTCCCCATGGTGGTGTCCCCGTCCCCCATCCCCATGGTGGTGTCCCCTGTCTCCATGGTGGTGGCCTTTGTCCTTTATCCCTCATGGTGGTGGCCCCTGTCCCCCATCCCCATAGTGGATGTCATCTGTNCCCCCATCCCCATGGTGGTGTCCCCTGTCTCCATGGTGGTGGCCTTTGTCCTTTATCCCTCATAGTGGTGGCCCCTGTCCTCTGTCCCCATGGTGGTGTCTCCTGTCCTTTATCCTTCATATTGGGGGCCACTGTCCCCCATCCCCATGGCGGGTGTCACTTGTCCTTTATCCCTCATAGTGGTGGCCCCTGGCCTTTGTCCCCATGGTGGTGGCCCCATCCTCTGTCCCCATGGTGGATGGCCCCTGTCCCTCATCCCCATGGTGGGTGGCCCCTGTCCGCCACCCCCATAGTGGATGTCACCTGTCTCCTGTCCCCATGGTGGTGGCCCCTGTCCCCATGGTGGTGGCCCCTGNCGTGTGACACCTGTCCCCCGTCCCCATGGTGATGGCCCCTGTCCCCCATCCCCATGGTAGGTGGCCCCTGTCCCCATGGTGGATGTCACCTGTCCCCCGTCCCCATGGTGGTGGCCCCTGTCCCCCATCCCCATAGTGGATGTCATCTGTCCCCTGTCCCCATGGTGGTGGCCCCTGTCCCCATGGTGGTGGCCCCTGTCCCACCCCGTGTGTCAGTGTCCCCCCTGTAACCCCTCTCTGTTCCAGGCCGTGCTCATCGTGGTCACCGTGGCTTTCATCCAGGTGGGTTCTGCTCAGCTCTGCCCCGTGGCCGTGGCTGCCAGGAGAGAGGCTCTGCTGTAACCTGCCTGTCCTCTCCCTTCTCCTCCCCAAGGAATATCGCTCGGAAAAGTCTCTGGAAGAGCTCCACAAGCTGGTGCCCCCCGAGTGCAACTGGTGAGACAGGGGGGCAGCAGGGAGTGGGGCTGAGAGCAGCACCAATGGGAAAGAAAATTATTCTCATTGTGCACATGATGAGAGCCTGGTCTCTGGAGGGATGGCACTGTGGATGGGTGCAGCTCCAGGTCGCAGGGAAAGGGGATGAAGTGATCAGTATTGATCAGAAATCATTCGATTTTTTTTTTTGTTTAATTATTAGGGAAAAAATAGAAAAATTAGAAATGAGGTGTAGGCACCCTGTGGGATTGAATAAATTCAGGAGAGCCTCAGAAAAATCCTGCTCCACATCCCCACAGCATCCTGCATGTCACTGTCTCCCCAGGCAGGAATGACCTCACCTGTATATACATATTATTTTGCTTTTGGGTGGTTTTTCCCCTCAAGAGATGGGCACAAAGCAGCACCTGAGTGCAGCTGGGATGGGGTTCCTGTCCTCCCTGGTGCTGCACACACGTGTTGGGCACAGCACAGCCAGGTCACAGCCCACGGAGCAGCTGCAGGGTGGCTCAGACCCCGCTGTCCCACGGCTTTGATGTTTGTTATCAGGGCTGGAAATTGCAGCAAACCATTTTCCTATCTGTGTCTTTGCAAATCAGTTTCGTCTCGGCCAACTGAAATAATTTGTGAGGCTCAGGGAAGCCTTGCCCTGCCAAAGAGGTGTGGGGTTTTCCTCTGGTCCAAAGTTCACCCCGGAGCTTACAAACCCCACTGCTGGTTCTTTATTTATTTATGATATGACACCAGAAACATCCAACTGCCTGGAAGGCTCCACTTTGGATTCAATAGGGGAATGCCAGGAGTAATTCTAGCTTTAAAAAGCCTCTTTTTAGGTTCAAAAATCTGCAATTCATTATTTAAAGCATGAAAGCACAACTTCTTGTTGCTCCTCTACTGTATAAATAATGTTAAAGTCAGTTCTGAAATGTAAATCATCCATAACCTGCCCATCTGTTTATGAATTAAAACCAAGCCCAAACTGAACACAATCTTCTGTCATTGCCATGAAGATTTTCTGTTCTTATTTACATTGGAAGCTCTCTGGGGCAAGGCTTCTTGCTTTCTTGCCAGCCACATTCCCAAGCTCACAGAAGGAATAAAAACCTCTCAGCCTTTCTTCTTTTTTTCCACTTCCCTAGCCTAAGGGAAGGAAAACTGCAGCACCTTCTAGCACGAGAGCTGGTGCCTGGAGATATCATCCACCTGTCTGTGGGTGACAGAGTTCCTGCAGACCTCAGGCTCATCGAGGTAAATACAGCTGGGAACGAGCCTGGCCGGGAAATTCCTGTGCCAACAGTGCCAGAAATGCATCCTCTTAATTAGGTCACAGATCTGCTGGTGGACGAATCCAGCTTTACTGGAGAAGCTGAGCCTTGCAACAAGACTGACGGTGTCCTGCTGGAGGCTGGGGACATCACCACGCTGAGCAATGTGGTGTTCATGGGGACCCTGGTGCGATACGGGAAGGGAAAAGTGAGTGCTGGCATCTCTGACCCTCCCCTGGGCATTATTTCCAGATTCTCTTGGTGTGGGCATGGAGTGACAGGGAAAGGGGTGTGACAGAGGTTGGATTTTGGGAAGGGATCCCTGTGAGGGTGGGGAGGCCCTGGCACAGGGTGCCCAGAGCAGCTGAGGCTGCCCCTGGATCCCTGGAAGTGACCAAGGCCAGGGGCTTGGAGCACCCTGGGACAGTGGAAGGTATCCCAGCCATGGCAGGGGTGGAACAAGATGGGCTTAAGGTCCCTTCCAACCCAAACCATTCTGGGATTCTCTTGGATTTTTCCACCTCCATCTCTCTTTTTCCCTTTTTTCAGGGCGTGGTTATTGGCACGGGTGAAAATTCCCAGTTTGGCGAGGTGTTCAAGATGATGCAGGCTGAGGAGGTAACACAGTCCCTATCTGGGGAAATTTTGGGTGTCCTGGATGAAAGTTTGTGAGCAGGAGCAGTCCCAGGAGTCAGAGCACTGGGTTCAGTTCTGTTTCTGCCACAAAATTCCCGTGTGAGTGAGGGACACCAAAGGGTCTGACAGAGAAGGACGGGACAGGCTCTGCCTGTGGGAGGGCTGGGGGTGGGAAAAGCACAAGAGAACTGCTGGGACCATGTAGTGACAGCCAGGGGTGTGCACTGAGAGCCAGGAGTGTGCACTGATGGCCAGGGGTGTGCACTGATGACCAGGGGTGTGCACTGCCGGCCAGGGGTGTGCACTGATGGCCAGGGGTGTGCACTGAGAGCCAGGAGTGTGCACTGATGGCCAGGGGTGTGCACTGAGAGCCAGGAGTGTGCACTGAGAGCCAGGGGTGTGCACTGATGGCCAGGAGGGTGTGGATCACTTGTCCTGGGCTGACCACCATCTTCTCATCCCACACAACAACCAAAGAAAACTCAGGAATGTCTGATTTTTCCAGACTCCCAAGACACCTCTGCAGAAGAGCATGGACAGGCTGGGGAAGCAGCTGACCCTGTTCTCCTTTGGGATAATTGGTGAGTGGGGTGCAAGGCTCTCGTGGGTCTGGGTTACCTGGACTTTGGGAGTTCCAGCAGAGACAGCACTGATGGAGAGATTTGGGTGCCTCACTGCATTTTTAGTTCTACAACATCAGCTAAAACAAGTCAGAGGTTTTGAAATCCTTTTTTTTTTTAATCAGAGCATTTCCCCCCTGCCCAGGTTTGATAATGCTCATTGGCTGGCTGCAAGGGAAGCGTCTCCTCAGCATGTTCACCATTGGAGTCAGGTGAGGAATGGAGAGCCCTTTTCTCTTTGATTCCTAGTAAACTGTCCCAAGAAATTCCCTGTTCAAAACAACGGGCATTTCACATAAGTAAAACCTTTCATAAATATGTATTTCTCATGCACTGGCAAAATTAATGTGAAGTTGAAACAGAGTGGAGAAAAACAAAACCAAGCTTGAGGGTTTATTTAATTTTGTAAATTGATATCTTGAAAATCTTCACTGGCATCTCTACCTCATCCTGCTGTGAATGCCCTTTCCTCTCTGTGCTATGAATTTAGTGGGAGTGTTCCAACAGCAAATATTACTCTTTGCTGTTCTACTGGATTTACATCTAAAGAAAAGAAAGCAGATCTCATACAGCATAAAAAAGCATGCACAGCTTCTTAACCAAACACAATAAAAATGTGTTTCCAGTAGTGCCCATAAAACCTGTTAACTTGGTGTTGTCATGGCTCTAAGATCAATTCTTAAAAAAAAGAAGTGTTCTATGGAAATAAAAAAAAAAAAAAAAAAAAAAAAGCCAAACTGACTCAATGCCACCTTCCAGTCTCCCAGGGGGATGTGGTAGCAGAGAAAAGTGGTTAATCCTGAGTTTTGGAGGTTCTGTAAGGTCTCCTGGATTTTGCACATGCCTAGAAGCATTCAGAGTTTTCCAAGGAATATCTAATATGGAATATACAGACTGTGGCTGGATTTTTCCAGCATATCAGGTGCTGCAGTTTTTGACTGGGGACATCTGGGGAACTGGCTCTGTCCCCCCTAATGGGGTAAGAGAGGAGGGGAGGGAGCCAGGAGCCAGTGGCTAAAATGTGAGCCCTGATGCCAAGGAATATTCAACTCCTATCCTCAGAGAGTAAAATAAATGAAATTAAATCCAGCCTCTAAATCCCTGCTTAGCCAGGAATTACTGCTCTTTGGCAAAGTAAAGAAGAAAAATAACTGCTCTGTCAAAAATCATCCAGGAAAAGTTCAAAGGGCTGGATAAATACCCTGCATTCATATTTCCAGTGTGCCAGGAGTCCCAGTGGTTATCCCCTCAGGAAAACCCAGCCCTGGGGATGTTCCTTTGGCACCTTTGGGTCAGTGCTTGTGGGGTGGCCCCCGTGTTGAGGCTGTTGTGTCTCTGCTGTCCCCAGCCTGGCCGTGGCTGCCATCCCTGAGGGCCTTCCCATCGTGGTCACTGTCACCCTGGTGCTGGGAGTGCTGCGCATGGCCAAGAGAAAGGTGATTGTGAAGAAGCTGCCCATTGTAGAAACCTTAGGTAAGGCTGCAAAAGGGGCCACAGGGGCTTGGTCACCTGCCAGGCTCCAAAATCTGAGCTGGACAGCCACGGGCTGGCCTCAGGAGAAATGAATTTGGGATAGGCTTACCGGAGCAGAGCAACCCACTTAGAATTAAATGCATTTTTTACCTTGTGTTTCTCACACTTTTCCCTTATTTTTTGGTGCAGCCCAGCCCACAGGGAGCAGAGCCCCTCTGCAGACACACGTTGGGTTAAAATCTTTGTTCCTCCTTCCTCTCCATGCTGTGGGATCCTTCTGCAGATCCATCCCATCCACTTCTTCCGTGTCTGGCTAAAAATACCTCCCAGCCCCTTCCTGCCAAATCAAGCTTGGAAGCATAAATAAAACCCTTTATCCTTCTGCAGGCTGGGTGGCCACATCCCTGATATCCAAAAAGTCACGGAGGGAGGGACAGAGGGGACCTTGAGGAGGTGTCCAGCACATCCCCACAGCTGCAGAGCACAACAAACCAGGATGGAATTGTCCTTCCACTTCCATTTATCTTTAATTTGTCCCTTACTCCCAGGTGGCTGCACTCCAGGCTGCTCTGCCCTGGGTCAGGGATATGAAGAGGAGACACGATGTCTATTTAGCACCACTCATTAAATGCACAATAAACACCCAGCCTGGTCCATGCAGTTCCCAAAATCTGCTGCATGGCCGGGTCCTGCAGCTCAAACCTGTCCCCTTAGGAAATACTGCTATTGTTTGAGCTGCCCTTGTTTGTTCTGCAGTTAGGGAATCTTATCACCCTGATTTTATTGTCTCTGCCCTGACCCAGGACATCTGAAACGGCTTTTCCCTCGTGAGGGAATTTGTTCTGGTAGGGCTGCACCCACAGAGGCGGAACTGCAGGTGCAGAGAAGGCACAGCCAAACCCTGTTAAACTTCTGAAAAGGAGAAAAACAATCCTTCTTTAATTATCTGTAACTAAAAATGGGGTATTGGAGGTCACAGCTTTGCTCTCTGCTAATCCTTCAAAAGTGTGATTCATTTAATTGCAGCCCAATCTGCTTTATTTTCTCTCCAGGCTTTTACCTGGAGGTAATTGTGCTCGTGGGGTCTGTGCCAGGGAAGACATTCACACCCACAAATGAGCGGGAGCCTGATTCTTGTTTTGTATTAATTTCCTCCCTTCTTGGGAGTAGAAACTTCCTGGAAAGTGGTGGCTCTGCTAATTCACCCTTCTGTGGTATTTTGTAAATAGGCTCTGGAAAAATGTGTTTTACTGGATCAGGATTGGCACAAAGCAGAGCAAAGGGGCAGTTTCTGCTCTTAGATGTCAATCTTTGAGTATTTTTTGTCCCAGTCTTGAACCCATCTCCTCTCACAGTCCTGGTGAGGCAGGGAAGGGCTGCTATTCCTCATTTAGAGAAGCAAGGCTTAATTGGCAGGGCGGGAATTGGATCTGCCTTTTTTGGAATAGAGCAGCTGTTCTGGTGTGTGATATTGCAACCCTGAAACGCTCACCAAGACAACGTGACCCTCTTCAGGTGTCCCCTACCCCATCTCACACCCAAAGGATGCTCACAATGCCCCAGTGTGCACTCAAACCCTTCCCTGTTAGGAAACTCACCCATTCCTCGATTTTCCCTCCCTTTCACCGGCGCCGTTTAAACAGCATCAACAAAACTTGTTCTCCATCTCACTGTTTGGCTGAATTCTTTATCAGTTCTGACTGAAGCCATCCCTGTCCCAGGTTGCTGCAATGTCATCTGCTCAGACAAGACTGGCACCCTGACTGCCAACGAGATGACGGCGACGCGCCTCGTCACCTCGGACGGCTGCCAGGCTGAGGTACGGAGCAGGAGCTGGCCCAGCCTGTCCTGCTGCCACTCAGCACCACTGGATCCACCTCGGGGACACTCAGCCCAAACGAGGGAGGCTGGCCAGCCCCAAACCAAGTAGTTTTCTTGCACGTTCCGTAAAGAAAAGGGATTTTTGCAGCCCCGGGGACAAGGGTGGGGCTGAGGGTACAAAAGCTGCTCAGGTAGCACAGAGCATGACCTGCTGTTCCTGAAATTATTGCACATTCTGAAACCTGCCACTGACCTGTGCTGGTCCATCTGCTGGAGGAATATTTATTATAAGAGCAGCTTCATTCTCTGCTTGGTTCGTTCCTCTCTGTGCAAAATGAGAGAAAATGCAAACTGTGAGGCAGAGGAGACAGGGCAGTCAGCAGGAGGGCAGGGCTGGGACAAACCCAGTGATGCCTCTGCTGCCAAAGATCTGCATCTCCCCCCTGAGCTGCAGGAGATCCTGGAATCATGGCAAACAAGTTCTCTGCAGGACAAATTGACTCCTTTAGTTCCTAAAAAGCCATTTTAATGTGATATTGTCACTGTTGGCAGCCTTCCATTTAAGCATTGCTTTGAGAGAGAAAGAAGAAGCCCTGCACTCCTGCAAAATGAGAATTTTGTACACATCTGCAGCCAGTCCTTCCTGGCAAAGGGGAAATTTTCCATCTTTCTCCCTCCCTCAGGTCAGCGGGGTGGGCTACAATGGAGAAGGAAATGTTTATCTTCTGCCATCCAAGGAGATCCTTAAAGAATTTTCCAACATCTCCATTGGGAAACTCGTGGAGGTAAGTATAAATTATGAACCAGCTTATCCTAGTTGCATTCAATTTTCAGTTGCACAAATCACTTTGGGTGATTAGTGGGGAAAAAACCCACTTTTGTAAATCTAAAATGGACTGGCTTGCTAAAATATGCTTATGGAAAGACTGTGATGTAATTCCTGAAACTTAGGAGTGAAAGGCAGTGATCATAAGACTTGCAGGGAGAGATCAGAGTCATCAGCTCCAGGAGTCAATGATATTCTGGATAAAAATACAATTCTAGCAGAAGAGAGACCAATATATTTTACCATGTCCAGGTTTTGAATGTGTAGAGTTTCTAGACATTAGCCAGCTACACACTCAGTTTATAAATTTATTGTGATGTTCTCTGAGTTTCGTGTCAGCTTTATATAAAATTTTGAACATTCAGCTCTAGGCTGAAGTGAGTGTTTGGGTGGTGAAATGATTTGAGCTGGAATCTCAAATGGAGATTTGCTCCTGTTTTATTCATACTGCACACTGAGTACAATAGTAGGAGAGACTGAGCTTCCATTTTCATGGTCTATCAAGCTCATTAGATGTATCTCATGTTTTCTTGATGTTAAGTTATTCAAAGCATAATATTTTACCAAAATATTGGTGTATCTCATGGATGAAGTGGCTTTAGAAAACACAAGGACAGAACTCAAGTGATGCAGCCGTGGGGAAACCTTTTCCCAAAACTTTTGGGATGTGGCTCCTTTCATTCCCCAACCTTCCATTGTTTCATTTAAAGAGATGAAGAAGCTGTGAATTCATTAATGGCAGCAATGGCCCCTGTAAACCTGTCCCTTTTTGCAGGCTGGCTGTGTGGTCAATAATGCCATTATCAGGAAAAACAGTGTCATAGGCCAGCCCACAGAAGGAGCTCTGATTGCCCTGGCCATGAAGGTAAGAGCCTTAGAGCCTAAATTCTTCCAGCAATTCAAATAAATAAATTAATTAATTAATAGAAGCTGGATTTGTGAGATCTGGCAGCAGAATGGGACTGCTTTAGATTCCCCAGGCTGGTTTTAGTCCTCCCTTGTCTCCTCTGCCCAAGGTCAGAGGTGTTACCTCTCCCAGTCTGCCTTTAGGCATGGACAAACACTTTCCTTGAGCTCCTGTGCTGACAGCAAGTGTTGTTTGGCTTGGTTAATCCTGCCCTCAGCCTGGGTAATGCATTTCTTTTCTGCTCAGACTGGACAGTATTTTTTTTATATTTCCTGCACTTGCCAACTGAGAGTGCAGAAGGAAGACAAGAGTTAAAAATGGGCAGGAGCAGGCCAGGTTGCATGGCAAAGGGTCACCCTCATTTTGCTGGTTTTTACTTTTTCCTGGTCAGGATTATGTAAAACAAGATGTTTTTATGGATATTGCATTCACACTCCTGGGCAGAGCTGTGAAGCACCTCAAGGTGTCCCCTCCTCAGTGTCACCCAGCCTCAGCCCTCGGGTGGGCTGTGGAGCACAGGAGGTCCCTGATGAAATGATGCCCCTGCAAACATCTGATCTTACCTCCTGATCTTACCCCATAACTCTAGAAATGAAATAATGATTTTTTAGATTTTTTTTTCTTTTTAAATAATGGCATTTCATTTCCCCAAATGCTGAAAAACCTTCCTCCTGCTCTGGAGCTCAGCAGCTTAGCAACAGCAGAATATGAGAATATGAGGGAGGTTGTCGTTCTTATTTTTCTTTTTAATGTTTTGGTTTGGTGGGAGCTGGGGACAAAGGTGATCAAAAGCAGCTTCCAGTCTGTTCCACTTCACCTGGAACACCCACACACTCTGCTGGAGCAGCAGTGTATTGATTTGGGTGGAAAGGTTTTGTTGTGAATTGTTTTTTGAGTGTAATGCATCAAGAAATAATTCAAAAATCACATCCACGATTGACCATTCTGTTATTTGCTATTTCCTCTCTTCTTTCAAGTAGAATTGCTGGGAAATAGCCCAGGAAAGAAACCCAGAAATCTGCTCAGCCCATTGCTTTGCCATAAGTTTAGGGAATGAATTTGATCCTCCTTTGACCCAAAGCCTCACAAAAAAACAGGGCAGCTCCATAATTATTTAAAAATTTATCAGGAATCAAGCTTCAAGCTCCAGTTTAATTTATCCCATATGAGGAACACCAAAAGGAAAAAAACAGTTTGAAATGTGAATTTTGCTCTCCTCATGTTTTCTCTTGAGCTCTGTGGCACCTGACAGCCTGGAAGGACACAGTCAACAGTCAATCCTTGTGACATGGAAAATATATCCAGGTTTTGGCAATGTCCAGCCTTACAGTGCTCTTTTTGTTTTACCTCGCTTCAGATGGAATTAGCTGACATAAAGGACATTTATGTAAGGAAGAAGGAAATTCCATTCAGCTCCGAGCAGAAGTGGATGGCTGTGAAATGCACACTGAAAAATCAGGTAAAGCAAACAGAGGCAGGGGCTGGTTTCGTGTTTCTGATTGTGCACCTCAACAATGGGCATGAAATGGTATCTCTTCAGCAAATAATGTTTTCAGGAGTTAACTGTGTCGGGAGAAAACGGAACAAACCTCAAAATTCCCAGCTTGGGTGGATTTTTAGCTCATAAAACTGTGTTTGAATGGGAGTGGTTCAAGCAAGAGGACTGAAGCTTTTCAGAGATAACTGACAGGGAGAGAGAGGTCTGGTGTTTGGGAGAAAAGGTTGGCCCTTTATCCCTTACTGGGTTTAGGAGCTCATTTCTGCTTTAAAAACTCCCCAACCTTTTCATCACCATGCTGTCTGTGAGGGCTGAACATGAAAAATGGCCAGAGCAAAAATATCCCATCCTATCCATAATATACGCTCCTGGGCATCTCTTGAAACAGGTAAAAGAGGAAGCAGGATTTTTTTCTGCCTATGATTAAATACTTATTCATTTAAAATGTGCTCTCTTATTTTTTGGGTAAAGTGTATTCTCTCCTTGCTTTAAAGGATCAGGAAGATATTTACTTTATGAAAGGAGCATTTGAAGAAGTTATCCAGCACTGCACTCTGTACAACAGTGGTGGCATCTCGTTGTCACTCACACCCCAGCAAAAAGCCCTCTACCAGCAGGAGGAAAAGAGAATGGGCTCCTCAGGACTTCGAGGTCAGTTCTTACTGTCCATGTCCCTTAAATTTACAGCTTATCTGGCCTAAAACTTTCCTGCTCTGTTATGGTTAGGATGGTTAGAGGCTCAGTCCTCACAGAATCCCAGAATGGTTTGGGTTGAAGGGACTTTAAAGTTCATTTCATTCCACCCCCTGCCATGGGCAGGGACACTTTCCACTGTCCCAGGCTGCTCCAAGCTCCATCCAGCCTGGCCTTGGGCACTGCCAGGGATCCAGGGGCAGCCACAGCTGCTCTGGGCACCCTGTGCCAGCACCTCACCACCCCCACAGGGAAGAACTTATTTCTAATCTCCAATCTAAATCCCCTCTGTTTCAGCCTAACACCCTCAGTTCTTAGCATCACTTTCAAGATCTCTCCCCAGCACTTGTCAGAGTGCCAAGGGCCTTTTCTTAGGTCTGCTGATGACCGTTTTATGGGGTTTTTTTTAATTTTGCTGGGTTTAAGTTAGTGATTTTGAAAGGAACTGAAGGTAAGCACTGGAAATGTGAATGTTTCTCCTGCATGGGGTGCTGTGGGGTCTGGGGTATGCTCTGGGTGATGCACAGCACAGCTTTGTGCTGGGCCCAATCTAAGCACTGCTCTGCCAAGGTTGGGTTTTGGAGAAGACAGCAACAAGAAGCCACCTTGAAAGGAGTTCCAAAAGTGGATTTGGGCACTGAGATTTCTGTTTGAAGCTTGGTTCAATCCTTTGTTAGGCCCAGATCCCTCAATCTCCTGACCCCAATTGCCTGTCAGTGCACAGCCCACAGGAGTTTATTCACACGTCACCTCCTTCATCACCAGAAACTTCCCCTCAGAACATCTCAGACTGTCCCACAGTAACACAGACACCATTCTCCTTGGAAGGAGATGAGAACAAGCCTTGGCAGCTGGATCTGGAGGGTGGTGTAGTTATTGTGCAGATTCTCCCACCCTGTGTCCTGTGGTTGGGAGCTTGATTTACAATATCCAAATCATCTGCCCTTGTGGCAACGGCAAATTACTGCTCTGAAGGGAAGTGATTAACCCAGGCTGTTGCTGCAGCTTTTGATTCCATCATCAAAGCAACACTGACATGAACCCCTGGCAAAATATCCTTGAGTGATTTAAGAATGATTGAATGATAAGGGGTGTGCACCAAGAACAGAGACAAAATGTTCAGAGCCTGGATGTTTACGTGATGGGAGTTTCACTGGTTCAACTGAATTTACATTTCACATTTTTAGTTTTTTTTTAAAAAAAGTGTAAGGTTTTGCAGGAATGCTATTGTTTAACTTAGTAGTTTAATAGTTCTGGTTTAACACAGCACTGTCCAGATTTAATCCATCTGCATTTAGGGAAGACGTGGTTGACAGCATAAAGTTAGAAAGAAAAAAATACTAAGAGAAACATGTCAAACAGAAATGCTCTCATTCAGAGAAACTACTATTTAGTGGACTGAAATTTTTGTATCTATACAAGATCTGATTGTAATGACTAAAGACCTGCTTTTAATGATTTTTTCTGCTGGAAAACAAGCAATTTAATATCTTCTCTAAATATTCCTTTTAAAGCACAGAAGCACATCATTAACAATTTACTCTTGTCCTCTTTTTCTCCCCTCTGTTACTAGTACTTGCCTTGGCTTCAGGTCCAGAACTTGGCAAACTAACATTTCTAGGTCTGGTTGGAATAATTGATCCCCCCAGGGCTGGAGTGAGAGAAGCTGTTCAAGTCCTGTTTGAGTCTGGGGTGTCAGTGAAGATGGTCACTGGAGATGCCCTGGAAACAGCTGTGGCTATAGGTACCAATCTTTGCTGCTTTCCTGGCATGTCTGTCACATCAGTCCAATGTTTTATCCCCCAATAATCCACTTTATCATCATTTTTGTGTGTGCAGTAGAGGCTTTAAAGGTCACCGAGTTTTTTGCTTTTCCACTGAAACAAACATTAGATGGAGTATAGAGCAGCTACAGACTCTGGGCCAAATTCCAGTAAATTAATTCCACTATTTTAGCACCAGAAATGGCAAAATCTCAGTGTAAGGCTCTTAAAGGACACAGATAGCTTTGCTGGGATTATAGAATCCACTAATATTTAGTGTATCAGAGTATCTCTGTTCTTTGCAGGACAGAATATTGGTCTCTGCAATGGGAAGCTGAAAGCCATGTCTGGGGAAGAGCTGGACCAACTGGCAGAGGCAGAGCTCTCCTCCACTGTCCAAAATGTAATGGCTTTCATTACATAATAAAAGCCTATTTCCAACAGCTTCCATCTAATGTGAGATTATATTTTGTCTTTTTGTTTGTTTTTCAGGTTTCCATTTTCTTCAGAACAAGCCCAAAGCACAAGCTAAAAATAATAAAGGTACTAAGGGCCTCTGAAATTCACTGTGCACCTCACAAAATCAAGGGGGAGGGAGCCTCAGTTCTCTGGGTGATCTGGTCTTCCCCAGCAGCATCAGCTCAGACTAAAGGACTGTAAAGCCCCAGCTAGAGCACTGGGACTGTTCCTCTGAAGGCACTGGGACTGTTCCTCTGAAGGCACTGGGACTGTTCCTCTGAAGGTATTAGCTGTAGAATTGGACTTGATCATCCTCGTGGTTCCTTTCCAACTCAGGATATTCTGTGATTTTATGATGTTTTTTCTTGCAAGTCTGGATCTGGGCATACAAAAAAATACTAGTGAGGTATTAGCAATTATAAAATCAGAAGACTTTTTTTCAGGAGAGCAGGGAATCTCCCAACTCCATCAGAAGTTACAAGAGGGAAGTAAAACCCTCAGAAATCGTTGTCCTAATTCTTAGTCTGAGCTGTCCTCAGGGCGGTGCCGAGTCTGTTTTACCCTCAAACAGAGCTCCAATCTTTGCACACAAAAAGAGCCAAGCAAGTAGCACAGACCCTGAAATGCTTCTGTGCCTTGAGGGGCTCTGAGCTGTGCCCTCCCACAGGCCTTGCAGAGGGCTGGCGCCGTGGTGTCCATGACCGGGGACGGCGTCAACGACGCGGTGGCCCTGAAATCCGCGGACATCGGGATCGCCATGGGCCAGGCGGGGACGGACGTCAGCAAGGAGGCCGCCAACATGATCCTCGTGGACGACGACTTCTCCAAAGTCATGTGGGTTCAGAGATTTCCCTCGCCCTTCAGCTCCTCTCTGGCTGCCCACTGCAGTGTGAGGAGGCCTGGGAATGGAAGCGCAGAGCGCCAGGGTGGCTCTGACTCGTTTTTGGTTCCACACGTGGCAATGGTTTTTCCTCCCGAGTGCTGCTGACAGAGCCACCTTTCACCTGAGAGCCCTGCTTCCCATTGCTGTAGCTAGCTGGGGATCTGAGAGCGCCTAGAAGTCTGGTTGGATCTCAGATTTTTTAGTAAAAATTTCGACCCGATGATCCCAGAGGTGATTTCCAGCCTTTATGATTTTACCGTGTGCTCTGCCTCATCCAGGAAGCTCAGGGGAAAATCATAATTTGCAATGCTCTGTTGGTTCATAACAACAGAGAGAGTGGGCAGGGTACAGTGAGTATATAAATAGGTCCCAGGCTTGCTTTATGAGCCAAAACCTGGCCACGTGACCCAGGTTTTCAGATCTACTCCTTGATAAAGGAATTTTAAGTGAGAAGCTGCATTGACAGCCTCCTCCTGAGCTGGGCTCTGAATTTTCACTGAAATAAGGGCTACAAAAGACAATTTGTGTTTTGAGTGTCCCAGGGAGCTCAGTGTAAAACTGTGTGAGAGCTCTTGACTTAATAAACTCCTCTCTCCCTTTCAGGAATGCAATAGAAGAGGGAAAGGGAATATTTTACAACATAAAGAATTTTGTCCGGTTCCAGTTGAGCACGTAAGTTCCTGTTCACTTCAGCTCCTGTGAAAGCAATTCTGGGGTGAGGCCCTGCAGAGTAATATTCTTCTGTGCTTTGCAGGAGTATTTCAGCTTTGAGCCTAATTACCCTGTCAACAGTGCTCAACCTACCAAATCCACTCAATGCTATGCAGATCTTATGGATCAACATCATCATGGATGGGCCACCAGCACAGAGGTATGGGAGAGTCCAATGAGCAAAATAATCTTGGGTTTAATACGGCTGAATTTGGCATAGGAGCACAAAATGTTGTGATTCCTCATCAATCATCATCAGTGGTTCAATAAGCTGCACTATTGTTCCCTCTTGGTCTTTCAAAAAGCACTTCACATTTACTGGAGGTTTTCTGTATTTTTCTGTTTTATGGTGGAATCACTTGACTGTTCCATTTTTTGACTGTTATCCTGAAAACATCACCTGCTGCTGGAATGGCCAGGGAATAGGGGGACATGCCCCAAAATCACAAGAATTAGGAACCCCATTCAAATGCTAATTACAACTACAGCTAAATACAATTGCAGCTTCCACATTGTGCACACTCTCAGCTCTCACTGGTGATCAAATGTTACTTTAGCAGCTCAATAAGCAGAAAAGACCTTTGGTATCAGTGTCAAGGACAAATCTGTGCCTTATGTCACCTTGCTTGAATATTCACACTGTTTTCCAAAGAACAGCATCCTCCATCTCCATCCTGGTTTCTCAGGATGTCCATTTTGGGACACCCCTGCATTAATTAACACATCCCTCTGCTTCTCTTGGAGGCAGCTTGGGGGTCGAACCTGTTGACAGGGACACCATCAAGCAGCCCCCCCGCTGCATCACGGACACCATCCTCAGCAAATCCCTGATCCTGAAAATCTTCATGTCAGCAATCATCATCATCAGTGGAACCCTCTTTGTCTTCTGGAAGGAGGTGAGGGAAATCTGCCCCTCAGATCTTGTTTCCATCAGGGTGGATGGAGCACAAAGTGAGGGCAGCTTCTGAAGGACTCTCTGGAATTCATCCCATAGGGAAGGATCATGGATGGCAGAGGGCTGAGAAAGCAGGGTCAGCTCCCAGCTCTGCTCCTGCCTCCCTCTGTTACCTCTAATTTTGTCCTTCCAATCTAGAATGGAAAACCTGTTACTTGATGTGGCATCAATACTTTAAGTGTCTTTTCACTTCCAGCTTTCCATTTTCCCAGCAGAAAATGCCAAGTACAATGGATTGCTGTTGGTACTTTAGGTTTCAGTAATTTAATTTAGAATGTTCTTTTTAAGAATTTAAAATATAGTTGATAAGATCGTAAACTTTAAAATTAGCAGAGAGAACTGAATGCTACCTATAACAGCTAGAACTAGATTTACTCCTTTGTTCTACCACCCTATGATTTGACTGGGCTCATTAAAGGGAACATTTAATTCTTCTATTGAATTGGCATATTTTTGTCAGGTTAAACTAACCCCTGAATTTTTGTGTGCTTCCAGAATCCAAAAGGGGGCATAACTCCTCGGACCACAACGATGACTTTTACCTGTTTTGTGTTTTTTGACCTTTTCAATGCCCTGACATGTCGCTCTCAGGTGAGATGGCTCTGTCAGCAGTAATTTCTTGTCTCAAATCACAAACATAAACATCAGAATACCAGCATTTTGCATAGTAAGGGGTTTCTAATGTTATCTGAAGTGGTATGATTTTTATCAACTTTTTATATTCATAAAATTGTCCCGTTCAAGTGCAACTACACTTTCAATTACATAGCTCTAAGTTAACGTTTATGTAACTGAAAAAGTAATGGAGATGAAATGTAAAGAAACAGGGTGGCATTTAACTCTGATAGAGATTGGGAAAAGTTATTTTCTAAATTGTTTTTTTTCCTTTTCTAGACAAAGTTGATATTTGAAATCGGCTTTTTCCGAAACCGCATGTTCTTGTATTCTGTGCTTGGCTCATTTTTGGGACAGCTGGCTGTTATCTACATCCCTCCACTACAAAAGATCTTCCAGACAGAGAATTTAGGAGTGCTAGGTATGTTGCAAAACAAATAATAGTTGGGTTTTTTGTTTTATTTTTTTTCCTTGAAGTGACTTTAGAAAGCAGATGGTGCTCCCAGTTTGCTCTGCTGGCTCCCAACACACCAACCAACAGCTCCTATCTGTGTGTATTTACACAGAGCTGCACCCAAAGAGCAGTAGGAGTTCATATTACCCCAGCTTAGATTCTGAATTTTGATTTACTGCACATAAATGCAAGTAAATGGAGACATGCCAAGATTTTCCAGCTCTCTCTGCTATTTCTTGGGTCATTATGCAGACCCTCCCTCTGGAAATAGCTGGGTTAAACTTCAGTTTCCCAGCTGAAATGTGACAGATTTGGATTTAAATCAGCCAATTGCACCCTACCACACCGTGTTACATCCACATCAGGCTGCTGCCATAAGCAGGGGCAGGGATCCCAAGCGATTCCTGCTCCCACCCTCCAAGGGGACAGTCCCAGCTGTGGGTGGCCCTTGTTTGCTGCAGCGCTGTCCCAAACTCTCAGCTGGCAAGGGCACAGCCAGCCCCCGCACCAGGGGTTCAGCAGCACAGCTCCCAGCTGCAGGAAGGCCCTGGGCTGGGATTGCTGCCCAGCTGAGCTCACCCGCACCCTCTCCCGTCCCAGACCTGCTGTTCCTCGCCGGCCTGGCTTCCTCCGTGTTCGTCGTGTCCGAGCTCGTCAAGCTCTGTGAGAGGCGCTGCTGCCACCCAAAGCACACAAAGGGACGCCACAACTGATGAGAGTGCTCCGGAGCACACTCGGAACGGGGCTGTGATGCTGGAAAATCCCAATCCACGGCTCCGTGACCCACACATCCTTCCTGAAGGCACTCGAGTGCAGCTGCACCAACAGGGCTGACACCAGAGACTCCCCTGCCCACTCCATGTGAGCTGTCTGCAGAAACCTCCTGTTTTAAACCATGAGCAGATGTATTTTTATAACACTGATCTGTATTCCAGAAGGCTGTGCTAGTCCCAGACCAAAGAAGAGCTTCACACCTGTACAGAAAAATCTACTGTGCATAAACTGGAATTTTATTTATTTAAATCAAAATCATTTTTTATTAATAAAATCTACATTTTAAAAGGTTACTGACAAGTATCTGAGTGAGACTCGTGATTTAGACACATCCTTTTGATATTTAATTAGAGGAGTGGAAAGGACCTGGTTTGAAGCATTTCTTTTCCTTCAATCTCTAGTTTTCATGGATTCCCAGATATCCACGCTTGACTCAGCAAGGCTTTGAAGGGAACTGTGGGGAGCTGTCAAACAGAGCAGGGGGCTGAGGAGCCACCCCTCAGCTCTCAGTTTTTGTACCTGTGTGACTGAGAGCAGGAAAAGGGAAGGCTGAGCAGAGCCAATGCTCAGCAGAGAGTGGATTTAATGGGAATTTAACCCTAACCCTAACCCTGGCTTCCCCAAGAGCCTGAGAATGAAGAGGAGTCAGGAACAGAGCAGGGATGCTGAGCTTTGCAGCTGGGTCAAAACTGCACAAAAGGTTCAGATCACAGCTAAGCCCACTGCTGACAAAAACTTTCTGGACACTTTTAGGTGCATGAGTACAAAGCTCAGATTTCTTGATCATTAGTTTCAGGTTAAAAAAAAAAAAAATTGGGTCTCCCCCAAGCCCACCTTTTACATTTGAAGAACAATTTGGAATAATCCCATCTGCTGGTTGCATCAGTGGTGTCCTAGTAAATATAAAATAGTGCCTCACTGAGACATTTGTTACAGTGCCAGTGTCAGTTTTCTTCTTGCCCCAGCTTAACACCTTCAAAGTGAAGAGTCTCAGACACAAACTTGTCAAAATCTACAATTTCAGAGGTCACAATGCTATGCTGATAGTCACAAGATGAAGTTTAAACAAGATTATATTTTAGATTCATAGTCTAGAAAGAAACAGCTACACTGATACTCATCAAAAATCAAAGAAAACCTGGCCACTGGAATATTTTTGGTGGAGTAGCTTTATACAATTCAATTTTTTTTCTTTATACCCTTACAGATGGTTTCAATTCTCAAAAACAAGCTTGTGCCTTGTAATGGAAAGAAGACAAAGTCTAGCTGTTTATTTCATGTTCAACTGCAGAAATTCAACTGTCTCATCCTGTGTGCCATCCACAGGGGAGTGTTCAATGGGCTTAGTCACTGCTAAGTGAAAAACCTCTGAGACTCGTGGTAGGAGTTTGAGAACGTCCAAACAAAAGCCGCTATCACCACATTTACAGACAGCAACACGTGCTTACTACTCCTTACATTGTAAAACTTAATATTATTAATATATATACAGAAAAAACTATACAAAAGTATCAGTGCAATTGTTCTGATGCTTATTTTTGTTCTTTGTGTTACAAACCTGGGAGATATCTGGTTTCTCTAAAGAAATACAGCACAAAAGGACATTCCCCCAGGCCTTTCACAGCACTCTCTGTACTGGAACAAACAGCATCTAAATGCCCCAAGCATTCCTTCAGGTACTCTACAAAACACACAGTTGAGTCCTAGGATGGACTGAAATCACTGGAGTGATTTCTTCATGCTCTCCTTTCAAGGCTAAATTCATGTTGTTCAACATAATTTTTAAAAATGAGATCTACATTAAGGCACAAGTGCAGATTGCTCAGAATATTCAAATCTGGCTCCCTATGAAAAAAAACAAACAGGTGGGGGGGGAATCTCATACAAGAAAAAAAACAAGGGAAAGAATTTTAAGGAAGGCCACATGAGCAGAAATTACAGAATTCTATTGTTTTTCTCTAAGCTGCAAAGAACACAAACTCATGCCAGGACAAAGGGGATTGGACACAGTCCCTTTCCTCAGGAGGAGGAAGACTGACAATCAGAGACACTGACAACCAAACACTTGTTGCTGAGTTAGAAATTAAAGTCCCTGGTAGAAACCAGGGTTATTTTTGACCAGTTAATTACACATAGAATTAGCAAGGTCAAACTAATAATTACTGAGAGATGGGACCTAATTCAAGTGGAAGTCCTGAGTGTAAGAGACCTGACAAAACTGATGCTGACTGGTGAACAGACCCCAGCAACTGCATTTCACATTGTGGGGATTCTTATCCAGTATTCATTATGTGGAAATAAAGTGTACAGCACTCTTCCTTAAACATTTCCCAGACATAACTCTCATTTTTATTTCTTTCATGAGGTATCTGCAGATCCTATTCTCAATTAAATGTGGCTGCTTCTTACTCAACCTTTTTTACAGCCTGATCTTTTACTCCAGTCCCATGAGGCTACTGAAGAATGCACCTTCTCCAGAGAATTCTGCCTGAGGTATGGCCCATTTTTAGGATAAATATGGCTCCAGTGATTCTGGTTCTAGTTTAAACAGCACCAGACAAGTTTCTGCAGAAACAGATGAAGTGAGGTGCACTAGGGATAGTGTAGTACTATAAAACTTGTTGCTGTGTAACTTTTCTGGACATCCTACAACTCACATGGAACCACCTGCTGAAATTTGACTTAGAAAGTTTTAAATTTAATGCTTCAACTGAAGCAATGCAAATTAATTGCACTCCTCATATGGCACCATGTGGACTATTCTATGTTCACCAGTGGAAGACACCCCTACAGTTTGTAAGCTTTGCTGGCTAATTTCATTGCATGCAAATAAATACGTGCAGTTGAGGTAAAAGAGCTTTAATCAGTGCCTTGAACAGGCTTTATAAATATAAAATTATGCACATATCAATCCTCCAGGACAGCAAGCCATACTGTCAATAACTTCTGCTGCTTTTAATTCAGTGTGCAGACATGATCTATGGGGAATGAAAGCAGATTCATATTCAGCTAGAGCTCAGCCATGCCTAATGATTTTGTCCCCAGTTAATTTTTTCTGTCCTCCCCAAACAAAACCCTTCAGGCAGAAGAGTGCATTAGATCTAAATATTACACAAGTACAACGCTGAAGTTTTGTCCCAGTTAGGTACATTCAAGGGGGAAAAAAAAGAGGAAAAAACATCTTGCCCAAGGAACATCATCACCACCTGAAGCAAATAAAAGTGAAGGTTTTTTGTGCTGCTGTGGCTCCTTTAGTTGTCATCATCATCATCTTCCTCCTCCTCCACGGGCTCCCGCAGACCTTCGCTCTGCCGGCTCTTCCCAGCCATTTCCAACAGGGCCTGAGCCTGAGGATCCACATCCAGGATACTCTTCTGACCTTTTCTCTTCAAAACAAAATAAAATACACTCAAGTCAAAATGGCAGCAGCAGGCTACAAGGAAGGGACACACTCAAGAGCCTGTAAGGGATGTGGTGTGCAAGCCTGGTACAGTGGAGATGTATTTCCAATTTCAAAATTCACAAATGCATCAAGTGATTTTTACTGCTGCAGCTACACAAAATAGCCATAAATTTTTCACAAGATGACAGTGAGCTATTTCAAGTTTATTCATGTTACAAACCATCCAGGACATCCTGGTTAACCCCACCTCAGCCTGAAGTGCTGATGTGAAGTTTTTAAAGAAGAGATCCAGTTACAATTCAATATTTCCTGTAAACAGTTTGCTCTGTTTCTACTTTGAGCTATGTGTCCAATGAAGTCAGGGTACATGAATTTAGTATGAAAAGAAGTAAAAATTAAAAAGAAATAAATTTTAAAACACTACCAAACTACAGACCAGACAGTTTAAAAAGAGAATAAATTGCAGAGATAGAGGAGACTGGAGAGAGGGCTCCTACTCATCCCCAAAAATAAACCAAGTGCAGAAAGACTGGCATAAATCTATTCACATAAATTTATGGTAAAATAACAGTAAATTTAAAGGTACTGATGAAGAAAATTTTGAGTTTCTTTCTGAACTACATATTAGACTTCACAGTAGAATTTCTGTGCTTTTAGATTTTAGAAACTCTGGGTTTTACTGAGCCCCTCCAAGGAGGTTCCTCCTGGAGACCATTGCTCAATATCGAAAAGGCCTTTTGAAATTCAAAGTACTGCTACTCTGACTCCATCACCTCATGGATCCTGATATTCTTTCTTGCTGGCACCCTCAATAATTCCACCATAGTTTTGCTGTACCCATGGCACCACAGGGCCAGGTAAAGAAAATGTTATTCACTACAATGGAAAGACTCCTGAAACAGAAACCTGCAACCCCGAGCTTTGCATTCACATCTGCTCCAACCAGGACACAATTTCACAGGTCCAATTCACAATTTCACCTACCCCTGCACTCTCAGGGGCGTCTCCCACTGCCCACACTTCCATGGCATCCAGAGTGAAATCCTCTTGGGCTGACAGCTGGGGGCTGTTGTAGGTGGTGCAGCGAGGTTTGGCTTTGCTGTGGCCCTTCCCGTAGTCGCTGTCTATCCAGAGCCCGAAGTAGCCGTGCTGTCCACCCATCCCCTGGGGAGAAAAGCAGCACATCAAACACATCCTGCACAGGGAAAACAGACTAGGAAACCTCAGGACAAGCTGCTGTGCTCAGTATTTATGCCACACTTCTGTGGGTAGGTGAAAAGAACAGGATTCTGAGTGAAGCTGGGCCTCAGTACCCACATTTATTATTCCTGAATACAACTAAAATTTTACCTGAGTGATACTGCCCTATCTCTGTGCTTCAGAGAATACAAATACCTGTGACTTGTGCCAGAAATTAAGCTGCTGCCTTTTGTTTATTGACTATTAACAGTTCCATTTCAAATGGACTGGCAGTGCTCAGGTTTGTGCCTCCTTCCCATTTAGCAAAGTATCTACAGAAACCAATACTGTAATTTGATGTTGTGCACTTTCTCTAGAGCAAACTAATTCCAGCCTGCTGCAATTCTCAAAGTTATGGGCACATAATGCTCCAGAACTGCAAAGCATTTCCAAGACAGGTGGTGTGTTGTAGCTCTGCAGAAACTCCTCTGCATCTGGAGAGCTCATTTGTGAGGAGGAGGAGCTCCTGCCACTGCCATCACACAGCAGCAGCAGCCACTTGCAGTGTCTGCACTCTCATTCTGCTGGGCTTCCTCCTCCATAATTCCAAAAGCAGTTGGTGTGGCAGTGGAAGAACCCTCAGTTACACAGGTCACTGTTTTGTGCTGCTTCAGGCATGCAAATTTCCTCAGAGAATAACACGTGAAATAAATCTGCACTCAGAAACAAAAAATAAAACCACAAAACACTTCCAAACGCCAGCCACAAATCCAATTTCCAAATCCTCATTTCTGAATACTTACAAGCCCATTTGGCATCGTCTGCTGGCCATGGTTTAAATACATGTAGTGGTCATTGTACCCTGTGTATGTGTATACAGCCAGAGTGGGGGAAATAGAAAACAGAAAGCACCTGTTGTCACCTGCAAACAGAGAAGCACCTCAGGTCAGGCAAGAGGACAAGCAATAACTTGCCTACAAATAAATTAGAAAAAATAATTTAAGCTGAGTAATTCAAAGACAGCAGCTGCCATCCCAGAAAGCTGGTTGACCTCCCATCAAGACTTAGATTTATTTTTTATCCTCAGTGAACTCTGTGCAGTCACAAAAATCAATGCAGTTACAGGCTGTGATCAAGGGCACCACTAGGACATTATGTCACTATGTCACCTACCCCAGACTGTATTATATCCCCTCAAACTGGCTACCTGACAGATCTGAATGCAGACACCCCTAGCTCTGACTACATGGATACATAAATGAGTTTAGAGTCAATGATTTAGAGCAATTTCACCATGCCCAGCTCAGGACTCAGAGGCACCCGTGGTGTGCTCGCCCTGTTATGTTTTATATGTTTCTCTATCAGGAAAAAACACAAGGAAAGGGATGTGAAATAAGTGTAGAATAATATTGTACTAATTGTTTGAAGTGGTAATTTTCAAATACTCATTTAAGACACGAGTTGAGTTTCTTATGTAGCCAGAGTGAGGATTCCCAGCAACACTAAATACCCATAGCCCATTTTTTTTTCTCCACAAATACATCACAAACATTCTTTCCAAAGAGTTCTTCAAAAACCCTCTCTTCTTCCCCAGAGTTTTAGGGGAAAAAGAAGTTCAGCTTGTCCAAAGCACCCTCTGGCTGCTGGATTTTAGAAGAGCAACAGACAGTGCACAAATGGCAAGAGGAGGCTCAGGTGTTCCTGATAGAGGACTGCCATCCTGTGGACAAGTTATTTAGACACTAATTCATCATATGTGCTCTACTTCATTCATTTTCATTTCATTTTCAACCTAAGCAGCTACAGGGCTTGATAGATTTGAAAACTTGTTCTGTGGTCAGTAAGTCCTGCAATTTAAAAAGCCTTATCAAATAACAAATTATAAATATCAATCAGCAACATGCCTGACTGCCATGCTAAGAATAACTTTGCATGTGTTTTATATGCTTTGAAAATTAGTGTTATTTTTGCCTCAGAAAAATTCACTTGGAAGTGTAAGAAATACATTAAAAGGACAGTACCCATTAAGGGGACAGGATTCTTGTACCTGTACAAAAAAACCAGGGAATTTACCAGAGATACTAAAGAAAGAAGAGTGAGTTTTACCTTGAAACTGTGGCTTCACCTCCCAGGAGTGAGATGCAAACCCACCAAAGAGGAAACCATCCAGGTCCCTTATGATCACCACACAAGGACCTTTGTTCACTATGTGGGCACACAACTGTGAGAAGCTTTCCCCGTGGAGCCTGGAGGAAAACAACAGCTGCCACTTGTGCTGCATCTCTGCAGGCAGGTGGGAGTTGATGTAGATGATGGCTGGGATGTCAAAGAGACTGACAACTCCTCTCCCTTTGATGCCTTTGCAGTGAGGAACCAGGTTGAGGATGTCCTTGGTTTGGTCTGGGAGGGAATGCAGGACGTGGAGGCCCTGCCTGATGACAACACTGAGGAAAACTGAGATCTGGGGAACTCGGTACACCCAATCCTCAATGACACTTTGGTCAAAATTTGTCTCCAGCAGCTGAGAACCCACAGGCTTTGTTCCATCTAAGGAATAAGACAAACAGAAACAGGAGTAAGTCTCCCCATTGGGAAAATAGTCAGGTGATTTTTTAAGTGTAAACAAAATATACCATAGTTGTAATGAACAGAAAACCACATGTGAAAGGAACCAGCAACAGTAAAATGTCAACTACATTAAGCAAATGCAACCACAGAACTGAGAAACCTGTACCTGTGGCATTCTTTGGTTGGGCTGTTGTGATTTAAAAACACAGACTCCAAGCTACAACTCATGAAATGTTCTTTACAGGATAGCAAAATCTGTCATCACAATAGTGCAAAGATAGACCTATGCTTTATAAAACTCATGGTCAAAAATACATGATAAATTTTATTTAAATAAATATTATTTAGATGCCAAATCTTATCATTTGCAAGTCAGGTATTTGTAAAACAGACAAACTGGGACTTCAGATCAAATCTCACCTGAACCTAGGGGAGAAAGACGGTAAGGTTAAATAAATAAAATTCCAAAGTCATTTTCTAAGCACTAGGTTTGAAATTTTGGTCTCACCCTTTAAATTCAAAGATGTGACCTAAAGAGAGAAATTCCCATGAGACCAGTGACTGCACAAGCTCTGGGATATGCTGAACCAGGGCTGCTTACCAGGAAGCCTCAGCTCTGAGAGCAGCTCAGAAGCCAAAGCTTTGACTCCACTTGAAGAATCCCTCGTGTTCTCCAAGCTCCAACCTTTCAGCTCCTTCCTGTAGCTCAGTACATGGACTACAGATGTGATCAGATCCTCTGTGAACTGAAAAGATTAAAACATCACTATTTTGGTATTTCTTAAGTGAAATTTCCAAGAGCTTCAGAGGATTGTCTGAAGATAAAGCCAAGCAGTAGTGATGCTGTAATCCCAAAGGCAGAAACATCTCTTGCCATGACAAGTCAAGAACTACAGAAATGCTATTTCAGTGTCACAGGCCTTGAAAAGGAGCCCTTTTCAAGCCATTTCATAAAAGTTACTTCACAAAGCACTTCCATAAAACAGGAAATGAAAGAGGGAGGGAAGGGTCAAGTTTTGCAGTGTAGGAGCTGCTAGTGAATTACTGTTCTGTGATGTCTCAAAAGCTACACAACTGGTGCTGCAACTAAAGCTCCAGAAAGCATTTTACTCAGTTCCCAGAAGCAGCAGCCACACCACAGCCCTTGCTGGCTCTCAACTCTAGCCCTGCTCTCTCACTGTCCCCCCAACACACATTTACCTCTTGGATTTGTTTGCCCTTCAGAGGCCCTCCCGTCTTGGCGATCATTCTCATTATTATGCTAATTTTCTCATTTGCATTCCCTTTTAAGAGGTTTGACATAAAAATCACAAACTGCTCCTTGGCAATGTGCTCAGTCAGGCCGGATGATTTGCCAGGCAGGTCAATGCTTTTCATTCCATTGTACAACCGGGCAGTCATGGGCTCTGGCAGGGGCTCCCGGGTGTGTGCCTGCAGTGAGAGAAACAGCAGAGAACACATTTTACAAACGAAGAATCACTGATGTGTTCCACTTCATCTGTGCTGACATACAGTCTGTAGTATCAACAATAAATTTTTGTCAAAGAACCGCTTTGCTAAGAGAAAAATTTATAATCTCTATTTTTATAGTGATTTTAGTGATTTAGGTTGATATTGTTTTTTCAGAAGCGCCACAGACTTCAGAAAAATCAATGCTGTAAAGTCTTACTAGGATGTTGTTGGACTCAATGATCTTGGAGGTCTCTTCCAACCAAGTTATTCTGTGATTCTGTGATATTAGCAAAGGGTTTCTAGGTGATAATTGGTGCAAGGGTTTACTGTTCTGCCAGTAAAATTCAAAATTCTGTTTTAATTCTGCTTTCAATACTGCAGCTCTCTTAACAAAGTGGAGTGTTTTCCATAGCTCACTTTTGGCCTCAAGGCAGTGTTTAACCCCACATACAAGTGTAGAAACAATCCTGGAAAATTTTCCCCTGCACAGCAACTAATTGAAACACAGATCACCTGATTTTTAAAAAGCATCCCTGGTGCTAAGAGAGTCAAAATCAGCACTTATTCATCTGAACTGCAGGCTGGGCCCTTTGAATTGAAATCTAGCATGAATGTATCATCACTTATCACAGCTCTGTGGGAAAGATCTGACTCTGGATTCAACTTTCAGAGCGTTCAAGATAATTACACAGTTTAAAAATAAATCATCTCAAATGCATGCATACAGGAGGATGTGATTACCCAGTGTCCTCACTGTGCACAGAGATGTGCTGGAGACCTGACTTGACTCCTCCACACGGGGTGGAGCTCAGTGGGGACTGTGCTGAAATAAATCAGTGGAGCCCCACCTGCCTGAAAGCCCAACTCCAGCTCCACTCAGGGGAGCTGCTGTTACTGATTCCTGGCTCAATAGCACTCTTGGGAAGCCACCTGGGCTGCTCCTATTTGCTGTTAATGGCTGTTGCTGGGCATGAGATCCAATATCCTGAGCTCTGTGCTGCTCACACTGACGTCAGTGCTACCACTGCCATTGATTCCAGCAGCAGCAGCCACAGCCTCACATCACAGTGCTCCACAGAGAGGGAGGGATGCTCACAGGGGGCCTTTGAGAGGCCTTCTAAAAAATCCTGCATGAGCCTCAAGTGGGAGAGGCAGCAGGGAACACAACTAAAACATTATACTCAAGGGTTTTTTACTTCACACTGCTGAATTACCAACCCACTCCCTACCTAATCCCACCACTTCACTGTGCTGCTTCATTTTGCTTCTAGCTGTTCCAAAGAGTGGACCTGGAGTGTGAAAAAAGGGGGTGTGTAAAAAAAGGAATCCTTAATAACCATCTAACTCACACCTCTGACAGCTTAGAACCCTTGTTTTAAAAAGGCTTCATGAAATTATCGAGAGGTTTCTGCTCCACCTGCTTCCCAAGCCATGCAGTGCAGCCTGTCCTGGCCCAGGTGTGCAACCCAAGGAGCACAGGAGGTGATGCTTGGGGCCTGACCAGTGGTACCAGACTGTTGTTGGATGAAATCTGTCACATCTCAGTCCAGGCATCAGCATTGTCACCTACAAGGCAGAAATGCCATTGCCATTCTCCCTGCACCGACAGGAAGTCTTCTAAAAGATTTTAATTTAAGCTGGCCAACAAAAAGGCAGGAAGGGAAAAGGCAAATGTTCATCAAAGATCACACTGATCTAGAGAAAAGCTAGAGAGAGAACTTCTGCCAGGTCCCAAACAATTAACAGGCACCAAGGACATTGGATGAATTAGTGCTGAAAAGCCAGGCAGGAGGAACATGATTTCCAAACTTGGTGTTCCAAAAATTGGTGACAGCTCCCCAACAGCCAGGCTGCAGGAAGGCTGAAGCTGCTCTGTATGCACAGGCATTGCTGAACACCTTAAAATAACCTGCTGCTTTCAATGAGTTTTAATTTGATTCCATTATCTGTGTAATATATAGAAAACTGCACTTTACCACTACATTCATTTGGCCACTTAGTTCCTGACTAGTTGAAGTTATTAAGCATCCCAATGACTCACTTTTCTCTCTTCTTGATTAGAAAATGAATGCAAAGTTAATCAGAAGCATAATGCATGTTAATTAGCTAAAACAGGGAGCCACAGCTTAATCAAGTCAAATTGAATTCTCTCCTTTTAGTACAAGTGAAGAGATTAGAGACAGTGATATGTCAAGGGAGACAGGCATAATCAAATAAAAACTGACTTTGTGACAGCTTCTCAAGACAATCTGTAAATGATCCCACACTACAGGCTCCAGGAGTAAAGATATTCTTCCCATTTTTCAGGTCTCTGTGAAAATATTTCCATACACCCCAACCTACTTCAGCACCAGGAAAGCTGCAAATGGACCCAAAAGTGCAATTTAAGAGATAAATGCAAACCTGAAAGTCACTACTCTGGTCAAACTGAAAGAAAAAGTTAAATATCCATCCCGCCTCAAAATATGAAACATTATACTGAGATGAGCAATTCTTATAAAACACCACATCTTTAATGTTTATTTCTGGAATTCTGTTCAATGCACTACACCCCAGATATATCATGAATAACAGATTGCCTTGCCTGTAGTGCTGCCAGAGTCACAGTTTTCTTTGCAGCTTTGGCATTTTTTGCTCCAGCTGAGCCACTCGATCCTGATAAGGCATCGAACAGTCCATCAATGTCAGACTGCTCCTCAGGAAGAAACCTGGAGAGGTGATTCTGATAGGCATTGCTTTCAGCATTCCCCATCTTTTCAACCTGAAGAAAAGAAAAATCAAAACATTAAACACAGAAAGGTATGACAAGGGCCACGAAAGACACATCAAACAGACTAACATACCAGTGCAAGCTTTACAAGGACAGCAAATTAGCAGCCTTACAGGAAATTATTAAAACTACTGTTTAGTAGTTTTCACCAAGACTTAATGAACCTGGAGAACATCTGTGAACAGTAACTGTGCTTTAAAAGCTGACAGTGTGACAGCTCTTGGCTAAAACCACCCTGGCCACCAATGCAAACCTCAGTCAAGTCTCTAGCAAATGGAAAAACCAATATGATCTAATGGTTAAATTAGTTTACACAAAGTCACCGTGAGTTTGACAGCTGGAATACATCCCTAACATGAAGAGAAAAGCCTGATAATGGATTGGTTATGACAGATTATGCTGCATCTTTCTGGTGCATTAATGGACTGAACCTAAGTTTGCCAATATGATGTGGCACTAAAACACCATCACTGCAAAGTCTCTGAAGATCACATGAGTGGGTTTTTTTTACATGGACACACTATAAAAGTAATTTGAAACAAAGGAACAAAAACATTTAGGAACACAGCTTAAGACCTATTAAAATCACACAGATTCATATGAAACAAAAAAATCAATCATTGGGAGTTTGTACCCACAGAATTAAAGTTGGCGGTGGGGTGTTGGTTTGGGGTTTCTTTGTTTTACACTTCTAGTGGTACAACTATTTCTCTCAACGTCCCAGGAGTCACCTGCATTACAGAGACTTCTATTAGAGATTTTTTAGTGTTGTCTGGACCACGTGCTCTGCCTTTCTCCCTGCAGCAGCACAGACCTAACAGCGCCTGGAACCCCAAATTCCACCATGACCACAGAGACAGCCACCACTGCCAACAGCCTTCCCATCCGCCTGGGGAAGAGACATCAGTCTGGGGTACAAAAAAAATCAGGTATGGAACAAAAAAATAGTTTTGTAGGGGTTTTTTTCCTGCAAATTCCACGTCCTTCCTGACACCTCTCTTTTGCAGAGGAGCCCATCACGCAGCCCTTCAGCCAAAGGACAGACACACCGTGGAGCCCAATGCAGCATTTCTGTCGTTAACTTTGTTTACCCATTTCTGTCGTTAACTTTGTCTACCCATTTCTGTCGTTAACTTTGTTTACCCACTTCTGTCGTTAACTTTATTTACCGTACATAAGAGGCCGGGTTGCGGCCGCTTCACCTTCAGGCCTTAAGCCCTGTGTGCCCGAGGAAGACGCCGATCGTGGGGTAAACACCAAGGGGTGAATGGAAACCGCGGTAACCTGGAAAGACAGAGCGTGGAGGTGCTGTTAATTTAAGCAGCGAACCGCTGGAGAAAGGGGGGGGTCCTTGAAAGGTTTTATTCCCAGCTCAGCTCAGCCCTGCCCATCGCTCCGGAGCCGGCGGCAGCAGCTCCCCGCCCCAGGCTGGTGACGAGCGGAGGCCGAGGCGGGGGCTGAGGCTTACCGGGAGGGCAGGCACGGCACCGATGGTCCCCGTGCTGTGACAGCGGCCCGGGCACAGCCCCGATGGTCCCCGTGCTGTGACACCGGCCCGGCCCCGACGGTTCCCGTGCTGTGACACCGGCCCGGGCCCGGCCGGCGCCATCCGGCACCGCCACCCGGCCGGCCGGGGCGGAGCGGAGCGCAGGGCCGGCCCTCGGCCGCGGGGAGGGACGGGCGGAGCGAGGCGGGCAGGGAAGGGATGGAGGAAGTGGAGGAAGGCCGGGAAGGGATGGAGGGAAGCCGGGAAGGGATGGAGGGAAGCCGGGAAGGGATGGAGGGAAGCCGGGAAGGCGAGGAGGAGCGGTGATGCCCCCGCGGTCCCGAGGGGACAGGCGGGCGGCGGTGGAAGGCGGTGAGGAGGCGGTGGGAGAGCTCCGGAGAGCCACCCCGACTCCGTGAGGGGCTTCTCGGCCTTGAAGGGACCTTCTTCTCTAAGGGAGCGATTTTCCCTGAGGAAACCCTCATTTTTGAGGGAAATCGTCACTGTGAGAGCACCTCCCCCAGAGGAAACCCTCCTTTTTGAGCCGACTCTTCCCTCCTTTTTGAGGGAATCCTTTGCCCTGAGGAGTCTCCGTTTTGAGGGGACCGACCACCCTGAAGGGATCCTTTTCCCTAGAGAGACTCTCCTTTCAGAAACTGTCCTCCCTGGACGGAGGAGACCCTGCTTTTCCAGAGAAACCTCCCTAAGGAGACCCTGCTTTTCCAGAGAAACCTCCCTAAGGAGACCCTGCTTTTCCAGGAACCCTCCTCCCTGAGGAGAGAGACCCTTCTTTCTGAGGTATCCCTTTTCCTTAAGAAGACTCTGCTTTTCCAGGAATCCTTTTCCCTGAGGAGACCCTGCTTTTCCAGGGAAACCTCCTCCCTGAGGAAACCCTTCTTCCTGAGGCATCCCTTTTCCCTCAGCCAACCTGGCCCTAAAACTTGTTTCAAAAAGAGTAAAAATTCAGAGCTATAGCTGGGACACAGCGACCACCCCCTGCAGCCCCTGTCAGGGCTGAGGTGCCAGGTGCCCTGTGCTGAAGCATTTTAAAAAACATCCCAAAAAGTATCCTGGGAAAGTCCCAGAAAGGTCTGTGGGAGAAGGTGTTGCTGGAAACAACCCGTGGCCTTTGGGAAGGGAAAAGCTGGGTGTGCCTGTGTGTAGTAAATACAGAAACACAGGTCACTTTCAGGGTAAACATTCTGGTGAATTTCAACGGCAATGGGGAGTGGAGGGAAAGCACCAAAGATTTGTCAATGAATCGGTTCAGTTTCTGTCTCCCGACTGGCAAAATCAGGCTGACCCGAGGCTGAAAATTAAAAAGGCTGTGCATGAGTAAGGGACAAATGCAAGGTCACAGGGACTCGCCATGCCTTCAGTCAGACATGTGAATACTTGGGAGAAAAAACAGAACCTCGGTGGTTGCAAAACTCTGATCCCAGAACTCAAGTTGGCAACTTTTCATCTCATTTGCGTTATTCTTGTTCTCTCAGCCACAGGGTTTGGTTCCTGCAGCACACCAAGGTCTGTGCATTCATGGCAGTGACACCATTTTTATCCATGCTTGGTCTGACTCTGGCTGATTTTCTTGCAGCCTGAGCTCAGTGTGAAGCCTCCTTCTCCTTCCAGGTGGGGAGAGATGAGCAAATTCCCACAAAATTTGGTGGTGTGAGTGTTCCTGCAATGAGGCACCGTGGAACAGGTTAGCAGCTTTGGCATTTAACTTTTAATTATAATCTGTTCAGTGTGTTTTCAACAGAAAGCAGAAATATACAAAAGAAGAGAATTCGGGAAAAAAACAATAGTTTTCTGGGGAAGTTATTAATGTCCCATCCTTGGAAGTTTTCAAGACCAGCTTGGATGGGGCTTGGAGCACCCTGGGATAGTGAAAGGTATCCCTGCCCATGGCAGGGGTTGGAATGAGATGAGCTTTAAGGTTCTTTCCAAGCCAACCCAATCTGTGATTCTCTCTGTACTCACCATGACAGAGCTCCCATTGTTTTGCTCTTTTGCAAGAATGAGTAAAAATCTTGGTAAAATTAAACCACATTTTTTAATTGTGGGGTGTTTTTCTTAACCTTCACGGATACAAAATTTTGTAAAAAGCTGTAGAATAGTCTTCTTGTTGCCAGATCAGACTTGGAAACAGAATTCCAGGGTGGATGCTGTTTCAGATTCTCTCCCTTGACCACCAGAGGCACAGGAGTTACCCAGCTCCTGTCAGCAGGGTCAGGACATAGCAAGTGAAAATGAAAGAATTAATGGCATGTTCATATGATGTGAACGCACCCTGGCCGTAGCGGGGTCGAGATGACCATTTTAACTCAAAACAGCTCGAAACATTCTGGGATTCAGTGACATTCCTCTGGAAACTGCTGGAGATGTCTTTGCCCACACGATGGCATCGCATGTTTAGGAAGTTCTCCGTGTTGCCCACACTGCGGGCTTCAACGCCGCTCCCAGTGGGTTTGGATTCCCCGTTTACACGCTGTGTGTTAGAAGTAAACCTTGAGTAATAAATTAGTTCATTCCTTTCCTATTAACTCTGTGTAATGACCCTGAGGACAAAACTTCAGCTCTTGGTGGAAGTCCCCCCCTGGGCCACATGAACAGGTCCTGGGAAAAGTCTGCTGTGGGTTTGGTTTCCATCAGTGTTAATGAAACTTCCAGTGAATGGCCAAAGAGAAAAGTGAAATATGCAGCATGAGGGTAAAAAAAATAAGCTTTTTCATTCAATTTAACTTTTTCTTCTTTATTTTTAAAGGTTATTGTTTTTGTGGACGTATTGCTTCACGTGCAATTGGATTTTTACATTTGTTTGTTTTTGTGCTCCATATTTTATCTCTTTCTGTAGGGGCTCGTTTCAGTCTGGAGATACAAGACTTGGGATTCTGGCCTTACTGACGTTGCACTAAGATTGACAACCAGCAAATAATTCTGACTGACCAGTGTCATCTTCACAAACAAATGATGATTTCATGATCCTTCTGCTCCAGCTACTGAGCTCAGAATCGGTCAAGAGCTACTGAAAGGTACCTGGCCTGACTGAGATTTATGCTCTTTTGTTCAAGCCTTGCCCGTTTGTGACAGAGGTGCCTCTGAACTGTGGGTTTGTTTGCCCTGCCCGTCAATCTCCCTGCTGCTCCCGGATGGCGTTTTGTCACTTGCCTGTGACATTAGGCTGCAAACTGCAGGGTAACCAGCTCTTAAATCCGCAAGATAACTCGCACTAAATCGCGCAGTTTGTGCTCCTGCTGCGGGGGAATTTCCAGGTCAGAGGCTAAACACCCTTTCAACGCCTTCATTTGCACCGGCGTGTAAAAAGCCAAGCTGGAAACCTGGTGCACAAGGGCAGCGATTCGCAGCTCTCCTTAAATGAGTCGTCACTTCCTCATGTGTATTTTCAGCTACTCAGCAGAGCTGTTAAGTGTCTCGAATGCTTTGTTTCTGCCAGTAAGAAAGAGAGAATACACTAAAATGCCTTTTAAGGACATTAGGGACTCTACTGGTGCATAAAATAGAGGAAAAACACACAAGAAGGTGCTATAAACAATTGTAGCTAATTTTGTGAACTGGTGTTAGACCTGTGTTTGATTGCAGAGTGAAAAAAACAAACCCACAAAACCCCAAACTATTTTATTTAAAAGACTATATACTTTAATCAAATGGAGTAGGTTTGGTTTTACTGGTTTGCCAAGACCACAGAAAATTCAGATGACTTTGGTTCCAGGTAATCCTCATTTCAAGTCCCTCAGTTCAGGTAAGCCTCCTTCAGTTAAAATAAATTATTTCAAGATAACAAAATAGAATGTAAATAATGAGCTAAGCAGCTGTGCCTTTATATCAAGCGCATCTCTTTTACCTCAGTTATCTTTTAGTTTCTTTAAAATTATTTTTTCTCCTCTCTTGAGTTGGAACAGAGAAATTTTGCAGCTCATTAGTCTTGTATACATATGTTAAAGTTGTCACCCTCTGGTGTCAGTGATTCAGAATATTTCTGATTCACCTTTGATATGATTCATAGCTCAGTTCTCACTGAAGGCCAGCTGAGAAAGGGACCCTGCTGTGCCAAAGACTGTGCAGACAGAGACAGGATTTCTGTTCCATAGAGCTCAGAATTAGCTGCATTCACACATGCAATGGGCAGAACCCCAGCCCTCTCAGCCACAGGCATCTGACAACTCCAAAAATGGTGCTATCACACCGGAGGCACTTTTCAGCAGGGGATTTTGGGGGTATATTCACCTTCTGGGAAAGGGAGATTGGGACCATGGGTCACAATAAGCCAGGAGGTTTGCAGCCTCTTGCAGCCTGGAGTGGAGATAAGCTCTGCTCTCAGTCACATGGAGGAAACACGTCTGATGCTTTTCACTTCCCAGTTATTACTCAGCACTTCAGCTACGTTATATTGCAGAACTCTGACCCTTGCAAAAGAGGTCACGTTTGAGTTAAAAGAGTTAAATAATGAAAGACCCTTGTCCATGTTTTAGGGTCTAGTGAACACAAAAGCCATTTCACCTCTGTTAATGCCACTGGGCTCCGTGTTTCCTGTTTTGGTGGAGACATGAAGTTTCCCGAGCCATCTGCAGTGAAATCCTGCAGTAGTGTTATTTGATAAAACTCGTTGTAGGCTCAGCCCACTGTTCATCTGTAGGGTGACCTCAGCACAAAATTTCTTTAAAAGGTACAATCCAAATCTACCCCTGATGCCCTTTTATATCCGTGCTGTTCAGCTCTGCCTGTCACTGGCTGCTGTAGGAGCTGTTCCTTCACAGCTTCTCACCTGATTTGCCTTCGGGCTTTTGTGGGATTGCCATATAAGGGTAAAAGAAAGTCTGACTCTCACCCGAGCTGAGTCCTTAGGTAGTCACAAAGGAAGTTCTGGGTTTTGCAAGTCTTTGTACTTCCCTTTTCAAACCCCTCTGCCTGCTGGTAAGCAACTCTTCTATAAAAGGAGAAAGGGTGCAGTGAACAGATGAGTCTGATTATTGGGGTTGGAACTAGATGATGTTTAAGGTCACCTCCAAACCCTTCTCTGATTCTGTGATGATGGGTAGAGATTAGAAAATGCAGTATTTTAGAAAATGTGCTTACAGTTGAGATAATATTCATATAAAACACAGCCAATTTAACAAGGCAAACAATCCTTAACAAGAGAACCATTTCCACCAAGTATGCAACTTCTAATGCTGAGAAACCCTACACAACCCCTTTTGTTTATTTTCTGCTCAGCCCAGGCCTAGTTTGAATTAAATTCCAGATTACTTACTGCATTATCCAACTCTTTTGTTTTGTTTGCAAAGGTCTGTAATCTGTGTTTAGTGAAAACTGTAGAGGAGTACAGCAAGCCTGTGATTGAGTAAAGGAGTCAAATGGTAGAATTCTGTCTTTCACTGAGTACTAACAGTCTTTGGGTTTGCTTCTTTTTATTGTTTGGTTGGTTTAATTAATTTATAGTCTGCTTTCTATGAGGAATTTTAGAATTTGTTGAGGATATTTTTTCCAATGAGGAAGTCTTCCCTTCCATAGAAAATACAGAACTTGAGCTGTTTCCATATATAGTCCTGCAGGACGGAAAGCAGAGGATCCTTTTGCTCCAGATGGAAGCAGAAGGTCTCATTTCCTCAGAACACAGCTTCATTCCATCTATTTCAGTTGCAATGTGGGCAGCACCACACACGGTAGCACTGTGGCCCAGACTCTTTGTTCTCTTTGTGGATCACCTCACAGGCTGTTATCACAACTCTGTCCTCGGGGTCAGACTGTTTGGTCTGCCGACCCCAAACCCTGGAAGTGCTGCTGCCATCAGAAACAATGAGGTGGAAACACAGTGAAAAACATCAAACAATTTTAGAGCTCTGTGTCTGGCAAAGAAAAACGTGTTTGAGTACGAGATGGGAAAGTTCTGGTAACATTCCTGAACTCATTTTCACCCTTGTTCACCTCTTTAATGCATGTAGAGTGGGAGAAAACCCCTTGAAACATCTTAGATTTGTGAGGGAAGACTTTTTCAGCAGGGCAGCTGTGTTTCTTGGCAGTGTGCAGTATTGACACCCACCACGTAACAAGAAACCAGTGTTTTGTGCTCTGTTGTATGGAAAACCCTTAAGTTTTGAAAATAAGTGATGGAAACATGATCATGGCTTGTGATGTCAAGAGCCATTGAGTAAACAAATTTCTTGCAGTTTCAGGGGTTTGTGCAAGTGGCATTGTACTGCTTTGTTACGTGCGGTTCCTTTTCCCACACAGCTTCTTCTCTTCCACCTGGGCTGGATTTGATCTGTTCATTCTCTGTTTGTGCAGTTTATTTTCCACCGTAACTCATCTTTTTCTCTGCTTCCCATATTTCTGTCCAGGTGTGGAGTGTGTCTCCCAGAGTCCAAAGCCTTTGGTTTACCTTTCCCTGACTAGCCCAGTGCCCATGGTTATTGCCCAGAGCAAAACCAGTGCAGGTTGTGGGAGCACCCAGTTGTTGCTGAATGCTCAGTGCTGGGATCTCTGCTCCAAGAGTATCCAGGAAAAGGTGAGGCACCAGATTCAAGTGTGGGAGAGGAAGCTGTTCCTGCCTCCTGCCTTTCCCAGGGGTGTGTGCATGTCTGTGCTATATATAGTATGCAGTCATGTCCTTATACATCTCAGCATTGCCAAATTACTCAGTTCCAGGCTGGTTTTTGTCAAACCTTTGGGCTATAAAGGCCTGGTTCTGCAGCAGCTTCCTGTGTGATCCAGCTGCACTGCCTGCCTGGCTGGAGCCATGAGCTGTGGGAGGAAGTTAGGGCAATAAAATGCTTCCATCTCAGAGTTTATTCCATGTCTGGGTACTCCAGTACCTTCATGCAACACGTGTGGCAGGTGTGTCCCCCACAGATGCTCTCCAGAGCAGAGCACAGCAACTTGCTCCATGTTTTCTGTTTTCAAGTTGCCCTTTATCACAGGAGAGTGAAGCCATGATCATCAAGAAGAAGTCTTAAATTGCAAATCCAGCTCTTCTCCCCAGGACAAGGAGCTGTTAAAGGTCAGTGTGGATCTTTGCAGCTTGGGCCTAATTAGGCATTGCAAACGAGCAAGAGGGTAACCTGTGCTTTTATTCTGACTGAGGTACCAGTGAGATGGAGATAATAACTGAGCTGGGACAGCTTTGAAGGGCTGCCTGTAAATCATCTGCTGCTAGAGGTGACTTGGAGTGTGTGTCCCCAGACAGGGCTCAAGTTGCAGTTTAAGGCAGTGATTTCCAGCACTAAACAGAAAATGTGTCACAGGAGATCAGAGTCCAAGCCAAGCCCTGCCTTTAGGTAGGGCTTTGTGCTGGCAGCTGATGTGGGGAAGGGGAGGTTCAAGGTGGGGGAGAAAAGAAGGTGAAGTGGTGAAATGCTTCGAGTGAATGGTTGGGATTGAAAAATGAAAAAACTTTTTATTTTTTTTTCCCCCAAGGTCTGCCCTTGTGTTGCTCTATGGCCTCAGGCAGGTTTGTTGTTCACTTGTACATCTCTCCACACAAACACTGAAAGAGTACATGGTGTAATGGCCCCGTTTCTTTTCCAGTGCTGTAGCAACATGCTTTCTAAGAACACAAGGAGGAAAAGTAACAGCATTGTTTCTACAAGCACCCCTGGAGCCACCTTTTATTCCCATCCTGCAGGAAGAATCTCCCTCCCTTAGGGGCCTTCTCTCAGAGGTGATGCCAAGCTGTGGAGCTGCACAGGATAAAACTGATTCCAGTGGCTCAGGGTGCATCACAAAACCCCCTCACTCAAAAGCAGCCACAAATCTGGCAGAGTGTGAGGCCACCACCAAAAGTGGGTGTCACACGATGCCTTCTGCCACTCAGGAAGAGCAGGCTGTTTCTATGGCTACTACTGCCTTTCTCTCAAATGCATGAACCACTGGTGCTGATGAGATCATATTGTATTATAGAAAAAAAAAAATTACTCACATACTGCTCTACACTGCAGCATTTGTTGAGCTAGTAAATAATTGAGACTTCCTATGATAAAGACATTTTCCACTTAACGTATTTTTATAAAAGGGTAGGATTTTCCCCCTCTCTGATTTAGAAATGCATCCATTTTGGCCTCGAAAATCCTTGTTCTGGTTTCCATGACAACAGGTTTGGTTTTTGAGACTATTTCTTCCCCTTACTTCATCTTGGGTGGGGAAGAGTTGCTGTCCCCTTCCAGCAGCAGTGCAATGGGCAAACAAAATGGTTGTCTTGGAGGAAAATCTGCAGGCTTGAAACCAGAAACTTCAGCCAGTTTTTTGAAACACGAGTGAGAAATGCACAAGGAGAATGGCACTGCTAACCTAGCACAGGTCTGAGCCAGATTTTTTGTACATGAAAATTCAAGTGCATGTGTAATTCCAGGAAATTTTAGTCATATACCACCCAGTCATGTACTTAACAAACTGCTCTGGTATCCCTGAATAGCTCTGTGTTGGCACACAGCAAAATAACCAGACAAAGAGGATCCAGCCAGTCTGTTCATATTGTCACTTTACAGATTAATTAGTACTGAATGCACTTTAATGATTTGAAATACACTCTCACCAGCTCTATTTTTTCCCCTCAAGACATCCCATTTTCAGTACTGAGCTGCTAGGACTGTTTCACAGATCATTCCTGGGAAGGCATATTCCTTCAATGTGGGACAGTGCATTTGGGAGCATGGGCAGTAAAGGCACCATAAATAATCCACAGCTGCTCTGCAAGGAGCTTTCCTGTGGATTTTTTGCACATTTAACATTTTCAGGAAAAAATGAAGATAGGCAGCTGCTTGTACTCCATGGCTGAAGTGGTGTAGTAATTGCTCTTCTAAAATGATAAAAAGGCCTTTTTTGCAAACTCCTCAGAAAATCCCTGGAGAAGTCTTGGTTCCTTTTCCCTGCAGAGAAGAAGCACAATAAACCTGCATCCTTTTGGGTGATAAATGCCTTCAAATATGCTGTCCATTCAGGTTTCAGATGCAACTTCTCTCTTTTCCTTACTGCAGAGTTTTTCTTAATTTATGTGGGTAAAAGGCATTACCATAGTGTTTAAGGTATCATTGTATTATGGCATTATAATAATTATATAATAATCATTATTATCTCATTGATAAATCATCTACCCATTCCTTAAACTAGTCTGGGGTTGCTCCCAGTGCCTGATCCAAATGCTGGAGATTGCAGCCCATCTTTTGAAGCAAAAATCCAAGAGTAGGTCAGGTACTCTTTATTAAGACAGAAGGCAGGATTATCTCATTTAGGGTGTTTTATCCACTCTATTGTAACCTGTCTGTAATTTACGTTAGAGGCTACTCAGTGACTCCTCTGTCCCCACCTGAGCAGTCCCTGACACATCTCAGGGTAAAGTGAGATTATTGCTGAAAGCCAAGAGCAGTTAGGAGTGAATCAATACCAGGCACAACACAGAAGTGATTCAGTGACTGCCTTAAATAACCACGCACAGGTTTCACCTTCTGTCATGACTAAAACATGCTGCCCATGCTGAGTCCCTTGGGGACAATGAAGTCACAGCAGCACCATTTCAGCTGTGCAGCCAACTAGAGACAATGTAAGCACCCTCCTTTTCTGTGCCCCACCGTGACATGCAAGGCATTAAAATGTGAGTCATCTGCTGAAAAAATCCTGATCCTGAGGCAGTAGGATGGCTCTGAAGAAAGGTCTTGCATTCTCTAAATATTAATTATGAGTGGTGAAGAAAGCAGACACGATTGAGAACAATGAAACCTATGAATTCCATCTGCACTTTAAACTTTTCAGATATATCAACGTTCCCATCCCTAAATTGCTCTCACACTTAAAACGCTTCAGTGGTTTTATAACCCATTGGAAAATTAATTTTTACCTTTCTGAGTTTTTTTCTTTCTTGCTGTATAACTTTGTATGATATTGCACGCCACAGAAGTGTTGTTGAAATTCTAAATTTTGTTTGTAGTGCTGTCTGAATGGTCCTGCAAATAATTAATTGATTCTTGCTTTTCATATAGCCCGGAGCAAGTTTAGAGGAAATAAATGTAACATGAGTTAGTCATCCTTAAATAATCTCAAAGCAGGGAGCCCTACATTAACAGCAGGCTGATAATAAACTGTGCAGTGCTATCTCCAGTGAAGCTTTGCTCGTGACTTCAAATAAATTGATGAGCTGTCATTTGTTTGTTTGTTTGCTTTTTCTCAGCAGGTGAATTCGCTGTCTTCTTCCTGAAGTATCAATTATTCTTGTAGAATTGAATAGTAGTTTTGGGATTAGGCATGTAGAGGCTAACTGAGGTTGTTTGAGACATGATAAAAACTAGTGAGATACCAACTCTGTTAAGACATCTGTGATAGGTACTTTTTTGTGCTAGAGATAAATATTATGTTACAGGAACAGCAAAGAATAGGATTAAAAAGAATCAGCAGACCTGATGTAACCATTTAATTTTTTTATTTTCTGTAGCCTTCTGCTGTGGACCATCTGCAGCTGCTGTCGGTCAGGCATTGATCTGACCTCTGAGGGACAGAAATCCATTCTGTCCCCTGCCTGATCGTTCAAGGCTTTTTATCCTGGCATTTAAATTGGATTTTATTCAATTTTATTTAAATCCACTGTATCAACACTTAATGAACAGAAGCCCTCCCACTCTGCTCTATGGCATCCCATTGTGTACCAGCTTTTTATTCTTGTGTGTGTGCTATACATATTCATTTCCCTTAATCTTTCACACTAATGTACATTTCCCTTTCCCATGCTTTTTCTCTTCTTGATTATCATTAAAAACCTGGATGATACTCAAATGTCAAAAAAGCCCTGAGAAATGCCACATACTGGAGAAAAAATAGTGTATGTTTCAAAAGCCCTGAGCATGGGAGTATCTGCTTTCCAGGCTGAGGGGCTTTTCTGGCCAGCTCTGAAAAAAAAAAAATCTCTTGAGAGAAATAGATTTATGTTACTGGTGCTGTTTTGATATTGAACTTTGATATTGAAATTGGAGGTTCAGAAATGAATCCTTTCTTCTCTGTAGTTCATCTCTGCCCTGACATGATAATGGGTCACTTGGAACAATCAGCTGGCTTCATTAATTATTAATCCTAACACATGGCAAAAGCAACCTGGAGATTTGCTGGATGTGTGGGGGTCTGTTGATGGAAATGTAAAGGGGGCAATTAGCAGTCTGAAAATAAATGAGAGTGACAAGTGCCAAAGAGGAGGGGGAATCAGGAGGCTTAAGTATAGCTGGAAGAATTAAAAGATATTTTATTTCACAGTCAGATTTATATCTTAAGTTACATCAAAGTGAAAATTCCTACAGCAGGGCATGTAGTTCACATGAGGATTGGGTTACTTGGCTGGGCTGTGGTCTATGCAAATATGCATTTATAAACGTTCACAAGGATTTTGATACTTGCTGAGTGCTTAGGAAAAGCAGTGAGCTGTTCAATTTTAGGAATTGATACCAGTCAAGCAAGAATACAACTCTCATCCATGCATTATAGCTTTCCTGGGAATTGATGCTGAAGGGAGAAAACAGAACTCCTGAGGCATGGAGTAAGAGCTGCTACATAACATGAATGCTGTTTGAAGGTGACTTTTTATCTGCACAGACCTAGGCAGTCTGATGAATAATGATTCTTATTGCCACTGCAGAGAGGGAAATGTGTGAATTTGCCCCAAAGTGTGATACAATGAGAGGGTGTTTTCCTATGGCCTCTCCCTCTGTTTGCTGCCCCAGAACAAGAGCTCATGTTCTGCTGGTTTCAGAAGGGCTGAAAGAGTCAGGCAGAAGGAGCTCTCTCTACATTTCCTTTCTGTCAACAATACATTGATGAGGTTTGTGCACAAGAACATCTTATTCAGATATCTTAAAAGAACACTTCCTGGGAGAGTGGTGTGTTCCAAACCCCTGCTGCTCTGTGATGCATTGCTGAGGTCTGCTGCTCTCCTCTGGGTATTGTTACGATTCAGCTCCCAGGTGATCTCTCCCTCCCGACAGCCACAGGCCCCTGTGGCAGTGGAGCCATCTGTGACAGCTCCAGATGCCTCATCCTGGTGCCTTAAGTTTTTGGTTTTATATTTTTTAGATTCTGGGCTGTTTTAGTGGGTAGTTTTAGGTTCCATATTCAGTGCTACTGAGCTCTCTTCACAGAGCAGGGAGACAAAACAATTCCTGCTCCAGCTCAGCACCAAGGACAACTTTCAGCCCAAGAAGAAAAAGAGTGAAGGGAGAAGAAAAAACAAGAGGATGGAGCTTCATAACCTGGAACTGTAATTGGACTATTAATTTCAATGTGCAGATGGAGCAGAACTCATCAAAGTGTGAGACCTCGTGGTCAGGTGTCCATTCTGTGCCCATTTTGGGTTCATCTTGAGTGTTGTCCAGCCAGGCTCTTGTGCAGCCCAGGTGTGCCCATTTTAATAAATCCCCACTTTATCCTTTTTCTCTGCCTAGTCTCTGTTCCAGATCAGCCTTCAAAAGGCATCAATCCCAAGTTTTTCCTGCGTTATCCTGCTCCAGTGGCAGTGGAAGGCAAGAATAGAAAGGTTAACAACTCCCCCTGTCACCCCCAAATTGCTGAGGAGGGCTGGCAAACCACAAAGGGCTTTCTCCTGCTTGGGCTGCCACAGCTCATGCAATGCCACGGGTTAATGGAGCTCCAGACTGTCTGATGGAGTTCTTCCCACAGAGCAAAATATTAACTAAGTCAATTGATTGCATTTTCATTTCTTGAGGGAGGTGCAGCCCACACATCCCATTGTGCCTGAGCACAGACAGGCTGCTGAAGCAATACTGCCTTATCTCACGGGTGCTTTGTGCTGCATCTCCAGCCCTTGCCACTGCTCTGAAAGGAAATGGAAATTCTTGCTCACAAGACCTATCTGACAAAGAAATAAATTCATGGAAAGTCAGTGTCCCAAACTTAGGAAATTACAGTATCTGCTGGAGCAAAATGCTGTGATAAACCCCCATCCATCTGGAATGTTTCCATAATCCACTACAGATTGCCAATTAATTGCATATTTAGTTGTATGTAATAGGGACAGATAATAGGCTGTATTAGTGTGGGTCCCTCAGGGGCAGTGGAAATACATCACAATATTCCTAAATAGTGTGTTTTTATTTAAGCAAAGCCTGCAAGCTTCTGTCTGGAACTAGAAACTATTGTGTGGGGAGCTGTACATGTAATGAAAGGCCAGATTTACAGCACACACTCCTATTAAGTGAAGCACTTAATTGCTTACTTCAAGTACCAGTTCAAATAAACTGAACTCATCTATTTTCTAATTAAATGTGGGAAATTATAGTGTGGCTGGTTGGGACACAAGGTTTTTAAATCCTCTTCTAGAGCAGGAGGAACTGTAAATAGTCTCTTATGCAGTTAAGATTAAAATGAGGTTGAACTCCCAGAAAGATTCTTTGAACAATAATGTGTGAAATATTTAGGATTTTGCAAACATAAATAAATCACTTTTTGGTTTTTTTGCTAGCTTATAAAGAATCTTTTGTGGCCAGTTTGGATTTAGATTAAAATTCCTATTAATTAAACCAATTATATAATGTGAAGACATAGCTTTTCTATAAACACATATAATTAATTTTATTTGGAGGAACTGAGTTTTTCTATGCTCCACTGAACATAATATTCATGATGACCTTTTCCTGCTTACAGGAGTTTTAATATTTTACAGCACTGTTTCTTGGAAGCAATTTGGTAAACAGCAATTTTTCTCCAGAGGATAAAAAATGGGAAAATTAGTTTGGAAATTGAGTCAGATTGTGGGAGGATTATTAGGGTCTAAGGAAATTATGCATCTTTATTTCATTTATTGCTGCACTTAGTTAATCTTGCATATCTGTGGGGAGCACAGGAGAGTTGTGTACTTTTCCAGTTTAAAATTTTCTGAACATTTTGAGTGTGCATTATATAGCTGCAACATTTTCCTTCCCAAAGTCCTACTGCTGGGTATAGCTCTGTACCTCCCTGTGAAAATCACTGCTGGAGAGCCAGAGATGGACACAGAGTGTTCATTTTCCCTGGAATTACCTGAGGAAAGTCTTGGATTGCTCTGGAATACCTGGGAGAGCTCCTGCTGAAATGCCTGTGACTGTTACTTGTCCCAAAAAACCATCTGATGTTGATTTTTAACACGTTCTTCTGTGTGAGTTTTTCAGAAAGGAGAAAGCTGAGCACTTTTAGAACAGTTTGCTGCTATCAAGAATCATTTTGTCTTTGCTGTTTCTTTCTCCTGGGGCTGTCACGTGACGAAGCAAAAATTCACTCGTGAACCATTTCTTGTAAGAAGAGGCAGAAAGAAGCTGAGCCTCCCTTCCTCCTCATGCATTATACATGTGCAAGTCATGATAATTTCATAAATCTCACACTCAGAAAACAGTGTCCCCATGACCCAGGGCCCGTGGATCTTCCCCGTAGCAGGCACCACACGAATTAATCACTCAGCTCCAAATTCACTTTTGTGCCATGGGCTCAGGTTAGCCTGATTCCCAGGAGTGCCAGGCATTGCATTTGCTGCTTCCAACAAGGGATGTGTTATTTATTACCCCTGCAAAAGCAAAGCACTCGTGTCCACAGGGAGGGTCAGCTTCCATTTAGCCTCCCCCAAGCCCATGTGCAACAGACATTAATTAGTATTTTAGAATAATTTCATTTTGCTATGCTTCTAGGGAGAAATCACTTCAGTAGATTACAGCTAGATGGATGTTTTCCTCTCTCTTAAATGCAAGGTTTGGGGTTTTTTTGCTGTTCTGAAATGGGTTTTGTACTATCAAACTGGGGAATCTTATTCCTGTAATCTAATCAAAGATGTTAACGTGGAGAACAGTGGTTACTAACCAGATAGAAATTTGCCACTGTCTCTTTTCAGTCCTGATAAGAGTCTTTGCTTTTAGCTGAAACCCATCTGGGAAGTGTCTGTGTCACGTGCAGGCGTTTGCCTGCCTCGATAAAAGGTTGGGAAAATACTGATTAGAGCCATTTGATCTGGGTTGGAGTTAAAGTGCCTATAGAAACTCCCTCCCTCAGTGCAAGATAAAACTGTTGGTAACATGGAACTGATCTCAGGAAACTTCTTACACCTTCAAATACATGGGAAAGGCTTCCTGAATCTAAAAATCTCAATTTTACAACAAAACTCCACCACAATTTCTCTGTGCTAGAGATAACTTGTTCCTAGTTAGTATTTTCTTTTTTTTAATCAACAAAAACTTTTCTGTTTTGCTGCCCCAACTGAGCAATAATAAGAGCTGGCAAAGCTTTTGTGTGTGTGTAGATCTGCTCTGTATTTTACAAACAGCACTCTTCTCCCCCCAGCTCTGCAAACACCCTCTTGTAAATCTGAATCAAAACCCATTCAGGACATTTCATCTTAAGTGGTTTCATCTTACTGTAATTACCAAGTCATGTGAGGAGTAGCGAAACAATTGTCTGCACAACAATGGAGATGAAATAAAGATAGCCTCTAATTAATTCCATCTAGGTTATAATTAATTTTGACTGAGTTGCTCAGGACAATATCCTTAAGTCTCACAGGCTGCTCTAAGAGAGGGCTGATCACCAGCTGCTGCTCTTTGATTTTCAGAGCAGATGGAGCCATTTCCAGCTATTGCTTAAAAGGAAATGATGAGGAGGAGGGTGGGGAGTGATTGATTGGCTTTGAGCAGGCCTTGGGGTGAGACTGCTCAAGGAAATGCTCAGTCTGATATGTAGACTGATAAGGTCTTTGAAATGTTTTAGAGATGTTTTGTTTTAATTTATCTTTAATTTTGTAAGAGACACTTTCTTCTTTTCTAGCAAAAAGTATGATTAGTGATGGGATGCCATGTCAGTAAATATTTCACTATATGCTGTGTATTAAGTAACATTGAATAGCAAATTAATTGAGCACATTAAGTAGCATATAATGTTTTGGGTCACAGTGTTGATGAAGGATACAAATATGAATGTTTCTAGTCCTTGCCATTTTGTAGAAACAAAGATGAAAAATCTGTTTAGCTCCTTATTCTAGTTCTGTCTGTCAACAGAAAATTGTTCCCTACCTCACTGTACAAGAAGCTTTGGTAGATAATGCATGAAAATTAATTTGAGAAATTTTGCCACTTCCTTTGTTTGCTGGCAAGCTGCAAAATTCTCAAATGGATTTGTTGTTAGAAATTATTCATAATTTCTGGAATAAATAAATCCTGTTTTTCTGGTAGGCTGTACTCCTTAGGAGCAATGGATGTATAAATTACCAGTGTGGCACTTTGTCAAACACCACAGTATTTAAGATTTCTGACTGGAGAGCATCTGGAATTCCCTAATACCTGGCACGGGTTCAGTTCTAAATGCAAAATGTAAAAATAAAGGTTGGAAACCAACATTATCTGACTATCTCTAGTAAAAGATCTGTGTAAAAAGAGAGCAGCTATGTGACAGCCTCAGAGCTAAAATTTTCAAAGCTGAGAAGCACCACCTGTAATGGTTAGTGGGGAGGGAGAAGTCAAAATTATTTTTACATTGTGCATTTCAACAGGAATAACTAGGAAGGGTGGGGGTTTAAGTGTTAAATAATGGTGTATGAAATGTGTTTTCTAGGAATTTCATGTTCAGTCTGTCATTTCCTGGGCTAAATCTTCTGCTTGCTATCGTTTTGTTTTGCTGCATTTTCATTGCTGTAGCGTACACACCATCCTGCTAATTCCTAAAGACCAGTGCCATGTGCTTTACCAGCTGAAAAACCCACAGTGTTTAAAATCTCACATGAAATTCCTGTTCATCAGATGAGCAATCTCTGTCTTATCCTGGGGTTTGAAACTGGTACAAAATGCTTTCACCAGCAATCATTTTACTGTGAATATGTGGCTCCAGTCCAAACCAGTTCTTGTTTCCTGTTTAGTCTGAGGGAGACCAGTCACAGCTCTGTTTTTGGGAAAGCACTGGTGGGATGTGTGGAAACACTGCCTATGTTATCTGTTTGTTGAATCCTTTTTTTTTTTTTTGTCATTTCATTCTTTTATTTGCCCTACAGGTAATTTTCTAAACCAAATGAATTCATTATATTTCTTTAATCTGCCTTTTCCATAATAGAAGCCACACAGTTTCACCTAATAATTCTTTTATTGATCCCAATAATCATGTTCCAAGTGTAAATTCTCTTTTTTTTGCCCTTTAACACAGGTGCTCTCAAACTCCTTGTTTTTCCCAAGTGTATTTTTTTAATTGGAGCCATGTAAAGGTACAGCTTGACACTGGCTGTGTGACTTCACTTGCTCAGTATCACTGCTGATTTCTTAGGGAAGAGCCATGGCCCATCTCCTCTAGAAAGCTGTTACAATCCAAATGAATCTATATTTTAAAATAAATTAAGACTGGTAATAAGTGGGTTTTTTTCAACTTCAGTTCTTTTTAGCAAAATTGTGCTTCCCTTGCTTGCAGTTTTAGGCCCTGTAAAGCGTTGTAGGGCAGCTTCCCTGCTCCTCTGCAATTCCCAGCCTGCCTGGACAGCAGGAACATTTTGTCTCCTGAGACACCAATGTGCTCAATCCATGGAATCATGGTTTCCAGCCTAGTGTCTGACCCCGTTAGAGTGGGCAAGTAATTCAGCTTTTTGTTTAAAATGAGAACTTTTCAAGTGACTCACACCTTTGTTCCATTGCTTCAAAGGATTGCTCTGTGCTGGCAAAGTCTCCCATGGAAAGTTCAAGAGAAAATTCAAGGAAGATCTGCAGTGTTCAGAGCTTTGCTTCTGGCTTACTCAGGTACGTTGTTCAATTAGCTTTAATTCCTTTTTATCTCTTCTTGGGCAGCATGACAGGAGGAGAAATCCCTCTCCATGTACTAACAAATGGCCAGACATGCTCATGGCTTCATTACTGAGCAGGCACAGGAGGCCTGCCCTAGCCAAGGTTTCCAAGGTACTTCCTTGTTAAACCCTTTAGCAGAAAAACAGGGATAAAAAAACCCACATGGAACCCTGAAATGCCTCCGTGAGAGTTCTCAGTGCTAATATGCAGTTTGTGCTTCCTATTGGGATATAAAAACCTTAGTTAAAAACCTTAGTTAAATGTTCTAAACATTGTTATGTTGAGAAAGAACAGCTTTGTCTAGATCTCTACCTGAGCCTTGTGAGGGTACAACAGCTTTCCACAGCCACCCATCATCAATGCTGCTACCTAATTCTGCCCAAGGGATGTGAATTCTGGAGTGATTTTATGACTTTAGTTATTTATTCAGTAGTAATGCTGGATTGATGTATTCTTTCCTTCTCCTTTCTTCCTCCAGTTTCACTTTTTACCTGGTTTTGTCTTGCCCTCAGTTTTGTCAAAGGAATTTGTTATATAGCAAAGTGGATCAGGGAACTGATCAGCTTAGAAATCACCTGATATTTAAAGCCAGCTCAGGCTCCTGACAGGTTCACATCGTGGCCTCCTGGGTACCTATGAGGAAGAAAAGCACCCAGATACTGCCCTGAGCTGGTGGTGTGATGTGAAGTCTTTAATAAATCCATCCTGAGGGTCATGTTTGTGGTGTTGGCTGCACTCTCTGCCCTGAGCAGGGAAAATACTGCAGCTCTTCTGAAATCTGTGCAAGAGGCCAGTCACTCAAAGAGGGAGCACAGCCCTGAGATCAGCCTAGGATGGGGTTGTTTGCTGGAAAGGTGCAGCTCTGTCTAAAGGAGCAGTTTTGTTTGGAGAGAAATTAAATGTAAAATATCCACTCTCCTTATTTCCATTGATTTGTAGCAGTGCCAAATGCATGTGGTGCTGGGAGGGGGGTGTGGGAGCATCACTGCTCAGAAATGGAGGGGGTGAATTTATTGTGGGAGTTTATTGTCCAAGTTTGGTAGGGAACTCAGTCTGGACTGTTGCACTGGACTCCAAATTCTGGATCCAGCTTGGGATTTCTTTGGTGCTGCTCACACAGACCTGCTCCCTCGAAGGAAGGATCTTGAAAGGTGACAAACTGCTGGTGTGAGGGCAATGATCCCCTTCTGCAGTGCTTGGAGACCAGTTCCTGCACTGAGTAAATGCTTTTTTGGTTCAATAAGACAAAATTCTTATTCTCATGTATCTGTTCTTTGTTTCCCCTACATTTACTCTGGACAGACCTTATGTGTTCATGTGAACTACTTTTGCTTGTTCTGTACATTAGAACCACAAAAATGTGGATATAGTTCCAAAATTTCCATCTTTCCTTCTCCTTTCTAGACCTTGAACTGAATTCACAGCCAGTGGTGGAGCTTGGCCTCCAGAGCTGTAGAATTAAGTTGGTGTGGTGAGGATCCACTAAATTTCACTTTTAAGCTGGTCTCCATCACACAAGGCATGAATTCAGATGTGGCAATGGCTTGCTGTAGGACAGTGATGAATTCCCTCTGGCACTCAGCTTGTCCTGTATCTGCCCTGGGAGCTCCCACAGAAACTCTGGTTCTGACCACAAGGCTTCTAAGGGGAATAGTAGTAATTAATAAGAAATAATAATTATAAAGCTTCCGTTTCTAGGATCAGTTTTAAGGGCTGGAATCCTCCAATGTGATCTTAGTGTGGCTAATTATGAGAGATGATTAACCTTCTGACTTCTTATTTTGGGGGAGTGTGGGGTGTTTAAGGGGAAACTGAGGCACACTGAAGTGACCAAGTTTGCTTGCAATGTTGCAGCCAAGAGGAATAGACCAACAGAACTGAGCAATAGCATGAAGCCTCTGAATTTTTTGCTTAGCTTGTCTTTTTTGTTTCTAGACTCTTGATTAATAAATTTAGCAAAACAATGGCCTTGCTTTTCTTAGTTCCCTTCTCATTCCCTTTGGAGTAATCTACAGAGCTCTAGTGCTTTATGCACTGCAGTTTAAAAATGCACCAGGAGGTCTCACATCCTGTTCTCTTTCTTCAACTCTCCTTTGAACTGTAACTCAGAAATAAGTCTTGTGCACATCTCTAGAAATGTTTTAGAACTAATGAGGCAGTTTCAAAATTACTGGCTGTGGAAATTATTGCAGTTGATTCTTCTGTAGTGAAGATCTTGACCAGCTTGCAAGTTTTGAGTATTTGAGAGATACAGAATGGACTTTTGTCTTTTCCCTGTGAATAATTTTTCACAGTTTCCAGTTAGGTTTGAAAAGGAACTGAGCCTAATCTTGAGAGAGAGATGCAGAAAGGAGAAGTGGAGAGCCCACGCCCTGTCCATGCTTACTCTGCTCTTTGCCATCAGTGGCTCAGTGTTGGTTAGTTCCCTCTTGGACACAGAAAATGAGACCAGGATGATGTTTCAAGTTGCAGACACTGAAACCAAAGGCCTTTTTATGATGTGCCACTTCTGTCTCCTTTGTCCACTTGAAACAGGTTTTTCCAATATAAGAAGCTTACTTAACCCAGGGTTTAAGGCTATTTTTATCCAGTGTGAAATGTGCATGGAAAGAAAGCCTTTGGAGATAGAGGACAGCACTCTTTGTGTTTCCTCAAGGTCTCCTTTATGCTTGGGAAAGCTCTAACTATTTCCTGGAAAACTTAGATAATGTTCAGATGTCCTGCACACTCATATTGATTGGGTCAACTCTTTGAGGGGCAAAGCAGCAGATTAATTTGCAAAATCCCACTGGTGCAGTGATTCAAATGAACTGTAATGTCATTGCTTGGCATGGTCCTGATTTCTTTGGAGATTCTGGGTCCTTCTCTCTGAGATCTTACTGATTCCTATCAAATACAGTGGAAATTCCTCCTTCCCTGCCCTATTTGACCACTTCCCCTGCACTGTTTACAATAATAAATAAGGGCCCACCTGTTTTCATCTCATATTAGCTACTAAAATTGCCACTATTTCTTAATATATCCAAGTGGGGGATCTTTTTAAAACACAGCTCCTTAGCTCAGCTTGGGGGTCAGCACATCCCTTGTGCTGCTGCTCCCCAGCATTTCCTGGAGGCGTTTGTCAGTCCCAACTGGAGGTCAAGATCCCAGAATTTAAAACACTGCTGCAGAGGTGACAGAGAGGATTTCCCAGGCCTTCCCCCAGCAGCCATGGCACTGCTGCAGGACAGCTTCACTCCACCTTAAATGCAGAAGCATGTCTGCAACCATTGTGAGCTTTTAATCGCTCCAATTACCCTGCTTTCCCCATCCTGACAGCTGGCATGCACACGAGGCCCTTGTTAAGGCTTGCATGAGAAGTGGATTTTTATTTTTTCCAGTTGAATATATGACCACAGCCCCAACAGCACCCAGCAATTTGCTCAGCTGGAGCAAAAATTTTTCTGATTTTTTCACATCAGATGACTAATGCAGAAACCTCTATAATGTGTAAGATCACTGCCCTTGCAGAGGATGCAGCAACACAGGGCAAACTGAATCCAGGGGTTATTAAAATAAATTAACAAACAGAATGATACCAGAGTTATTATTAAACAAGAGCTCGGTTTATAAACTGTGGTGGTATCTGGAGGTTTAGCAACACAGGCTCTTTGGTTTTTGAGTCAAAAGTGAGTAAACTCTATGGTACCAGATTAAAAATGTAAATATATAGAAGAAAATATGCTCTGCCATGCATAGAAGCCCCATTGTCATGGGCTTTTCTGAACTGGAAGGGACCCACCAGGATCATGAGTCCAGCCCTTAGGTACTCAACTTTGTTCTCTTGCAGCCTCTCCTGAATGTCCACTCTCTGCCTTGTCAAGTAAGATTATTTTGGGGTTTTTTTTGGCTAATGGAGGTGGACTCTTTCTTCTTTCTCTCATCATGAAAAGTCCTGCTGTGCTCACTGAGAGTGTTCTTTCCCAAGTACTTGATGAGCAAAGAGACAAAATCTAATCCTGACTGCACTGAGTTTTCCCCTCAATCATAACTTGCCTCTTTAACACCTAAATCCCACAAGGGCATCCTGTCACTCTTACACAAACTGAGTAGCCAAGCCTGAAGGAGAGCTGGGGATTTCACCCTCTGGGAGCCTCTCATGACTTGGGATGGGTCAAAGATGTGGGAAGTTGCCCAAGACCAGAGCTGGGCCTGTGGTTTTTGTCTCAGCAGTAATGCCAGCTCGTGCCACTCTCTGATTGACCATCCAGCATCCTGAACTGTGGAACTGGTTTGGCTGATCATTTGCTTTCTAAAGAAAAATGTGGAGTTGTTGGGTTTTTTGTTTCCTTGGGCTTCTTCCCCCCTATGTCCTGCTCCTTTTCTTCACTTGTTTTAACCAAAGTCAGATACTCATGGCACAGGGAAAGAGGTGGTTCTTGCTACTGTGTTATGCAAGGTCTTACAAATGCTGTAATGTCACCAAATTTCCAGGTGTTCTTCTGGAAAACCTCTCCAAAAAGCAGTGAGTTGAGAGCCCCCACTTCAAACACCTTGTCAAAATTGGATGCAAACCCCCTATTTTAGAGGAAACAATTGAATTCATTTGCCAACCTGGCCCATTAGCAGAAATTATTTATGCTACAGAAGCAGCTGTGGTGAAAAGTTCTCTAATGGTTTAACAGATAGCTGCTTCTCCTCTGTGCTGAGCTGGAGCTGTGGCTGCTGGGGCCTTCTCCAGTGATCACAAAAGCAAAAGTGTTGGCTTCAACTCCCTTAGAAATATCAGTGAAACCAGGAGCCAGGAAGTGTGAGCACAGCACAAATGTCCTGGAGGGAGCTGTCTCGTGGCTGTGGTTTTACACCCAGCTCCTGAGCCCTCCCTGCTGTAACAGTGTTTGAAAGCTGCAGAATAAAAGTTGCTATGGGATCTCTCTGTTTTTATACCAGTGCAGAGCTGCATGCTTTCTTTTGTGTTTGACTCCACAGCAACTGCCTGCAGGGTTGTGTGCTCACCCTACACATGTCCCTGGAGCTCGAGCTCCTTTTTGGGATTCCTGGTGTGCTTCAGTGAGCAAGTGGGTGCAGGCTCTCAGCTCACTGCAGAATGACCTTAGTGTGCTGTGAGAAAGGAGGGGGAATTTGGTATTTTCCCTCCATCCACAAATCAGTGCTGTTGTCCAAAGTAACTTCAGACTCTTTGATTTAGGTGTGTGAGGGTCTAGATCCCAGGATTGCTGTACCCTCCATCTCCCCAGCCAGATCACTCCATGTCTTTGCCCAGCAACCCCTGTCCCTCTCCAAAGTCTGGTGGCTGAGCCTTGGGAACAGCCTTTGAAATGAGAGTTTCTTTTCAAAAGACACTTCTTAATTGTACAAAATTAAAGGCTGCCTTTTAGTTGTGCTAATCCTTCCCCAGAATTGATGTGGCAGCTGCTGGGTGATGTTTCAGCAGGTGGAGGTGCCCAGGCAGCCCAGCAGAGCTGCTCAGCGTGTGCAGCCCCAGAGAGGGCACAAACACTGCCCACCTGTGTGTGCCTTCACAGGCTGAGGATCACTTTGGCAACCACAGTCACAAACTGCAAAGGATTCATGCTAAAACCCAAAAAGGCTCGTGCTTTAAGAGATTTTCTTCCTTTCTCTCCCTTTTTCTTATTTTCTCCATCACAGAAATCAGTTCTGAGCAGATTTACCAGGGACCCTTTGTGTGCTGGGAGCCCTTTGTTCTCCTGATTTCTGAGCCTGAGCTAACACAGCTGCTCTGGAGTCAGTGGGAATAGCAGAAGCTTATTTTCCAGTGCCTCAGATCAGAAGGGTCCTTGCAGTGAAACCACCCAGTCTGGTGGTTCTTGTCAGCTCCAGATCATCCCAGTGGGGTGAGGTCTGGAACTTGCATTGCTGTGCTTGGAGAAACTCTCCCTTGCTGCAGCCAGAAAAGCACTGGAGCATTTTCTGTGTGCCAGAATTTCAGAGCTCTGGAGAGGAGCTCTGTTAAATCCCATAGGAGTGGTGTGGGAGATTCTCATCTGTTCCTTACACCCTGCTCTGAAAGGTCACTAATTTGATTGCAGAAGCAAATGCTAATTAGCTATGTGCACACCTCCAGCCTCAGCTGAGAAGAGCACAGTGAGTTCCCATGGATGGGAATTTATTTGGCTGCTTCTTGGATGGTTTTGTCTCTCTGGCTGCTTGCTTGCTCCTGTGGATATCTGTTTACAGTGGTATAAATAGAACTTTAATTTTTCCTGTCCTTGTCCTACTTATGCTCACATTGTGCACACAAATCTCTGTCCATCAGGTGAACTTTGTGATGACAGATTTGTGGAATTCCTTGATGTGCCTACAGAGAAGCAAAGTAGCTTGAGGGATCTCTCAATGGATTTTATTCTCTAGATGCTGAATGCATCTTCCTCTCCCAAACTGAAATGTTGAAAGGAATTCTGCTCCACCCACTGACCTTCATGTCCTTGCCCCAGGTAGAGCAGGAATTCCTACAGAGCTGATATTTTCTCTGCTTCTGAGGAAAAAGTTCTTTATTTGCTCTGAGCCACACTGGATGTTATCTGTGGCTCTGTGGTTATGCAATTCATGATCCAGCTCCCTGCCTAGAATTTGCCCCAGGATTATCAGAAAGCAGAAACTGGAGGACCTTTATAGGTGTGAACATAAATTTCCCTGATTTATCTTGACTTATTCTGACCATTTGCTGAAACAAGTCTCTCTGAGTCCAGCTAAGGTTTCACACAAATGTGGTGTGCAAAACTTAGAGCAACACATTTGTACTTGCATCCTTTGGCTGAGAGGGGAATGAGCTCTGTGGCTGCAGGGAGCTCCTGGATCATAGCAGCTGAAATGGGAAATAGGGAAAATTGAGTTAAAAAGACCTTTTCAGTTCTCTAAAGACTCACTTTGTGGGGTGAGCTCCCACACAAATCTGGCTTTGATTGTCTCTTACTTGATATAAAGAAGAGAGATTTTGGGGTTCTTTTTAATTTTATTTTTAAGAATTAGCAGATGAACATGGCCAAAAGCGAACAGGAACAAACTGAGGAATTGCAAAATGCTGAAAGAAAGTAAAAGCACTGTGAGGGGTTCTATTGTTGCCTGAGCTTTAAATACAGAATGTGCAGTATTTATTCCTCCAGGATTGTGCTTTGTGAATGCATTTGTTGAATAGTGAGGTTGGTTCAGCAGTGCCCATGGTGCCCACTGTGGGAAGAGCTCCTGTTTGCTCGGATGCCAGGTCTGATCCCAGCAGCTGCAGCCTCTCCAGCGCCAGCTCTGACACGGAATAAATTGCAGTGCATCTCAAAAGGCTGGTGCAGCACCAGGGCTCTCCCACAGAAATAGTTCACGAGTGATTACCCCCTCTCTGTCTCCAGCAGACAGCACAGCACATGTTTGCAGAGCACAGCAATCCAGCAATCATTACAGTATCAATCCTATTGCTTCTGAATGGAAATGCATGAGAGAACTCTATGTACAAACACCAAAAATATTTCCTGGGCACAAAGCCAAAGCAGAATAATTTAACTGCTTTGAAGTGCTTCATGTTTGGGGGAGGTTTTTTTTTCATGCCAACACATGAAAATTAACATGTTCCCGAGGAAAGCAGAGGTTTTGTAGAAGCAGTGGTGGCAGAATATTTTTTCATTGAATTTTGACCCCTTTTCCTGAGGTGTGCTGTTCAAAACTCAGGGGCACTTGCAAATTAGGGGCAAAAGTCTAATTGGCACCTGCACTTGCCATGGCTGGAAGAACAGAATGGAAGTGATTTGATGTTAGGGGATTAATAATACCCTAGGTCTGAACTGAAGGGGAGTGTGTGGGGGTGGGAGGTGGTTCCAGTTCCATGCTTCCTGCCAATGTCAACCCTGGCATATATATAATTAGCCTACTTGATTAACATCACAGAATAAAAATGTGAATAGGGGAGCTATTCCTACCCTGGCAGCCCCAGGCTGAGGAGCTGGAAGGTGCAGACAGAGAGGCTGAGGGTGGGCAGCCTCTCAAAACCTTGTGGGTAGAACAGCTGGTAATGAACTTTCTCTCACTGGAGGTTTAGCATGTCTTCCCTTTCCCCTGTTCATGGCAAAGCTCCAGTCACAGCCTCCTTCCTGCCCGTGGTCTCTCTCAGAACCTCAGTCCTGTCCATGGCTGCTCTGCTTTTCATGGATTTGTGCTCCCTCAGCCCCTGTGTGGAGCACCACAGCCCTCCAGGAACTGCTGAATGCCACAATTCACACAGACAAAGGAAGGAGCATTAGCTGCTCTTTTTTTTTTTTTTTATCCTCTGCTCACAAGGAAAAATAACCGAGGGAATCCATCCTTCCCCAAAATGTGGAAGTAAGAATAAATAGCTGTAGAATCCCACAGGGCAGATGTCTGATAACAGATCCATGCAGAGCTCTCCCTCATGGAAAATAAAGGAATATAAGAACTCATTATTACCCGTGCCCCAAGCAGAAGCTTAGCAGCTCGCAGGAGTGACAGCTCAGATTATTGGTGTATTTATAATAAAGTCTTTTAAGTCTGCCACATGGATTTGTGAGTCAGCAAAGAGAGCAAATAGGTCTGCAAGGGACAGGCCAGCACAGAAGGGAAAACTGTCAGGAATTACTCAACCTTGAACGTGCCCCAGTTTGCCTCCATTTCCTTCAGCAATAACTATTGTTCTGGGAACGAGAGATTTATTTTTAATTTCTTTGAAAGCAAAGTGCAGGGAGGGCAGTGATGAGTGTTGGCTCGTGGCAGGGGGTTTCTCCCAAATCTCCCTGCAGGCCAAGGCTGCTACCCAGCTGACCCTGGAAGCACACTGTGCTGTACAGCTGAATATTGCAGGAGGTTTGGGGGAGCTGATTGCCTTTCTAACAGGTTTACAGCTGGAGATACCAATTTAGGGTTCACAGGAAGGAGAGTCCTTAATCCTGTTCAGTCTGGAGGCTCCTTGCAGGGCTGAGATCACAAAAAACCCAAAAATAAAACACGAAATATGACTAATTACCAGTGGTTTAGCATTTAGTAGTTTTTATTATTTATATAGCGCAGAGGAACTTAATGAGATGTATTTTTTTTACACTGAAACTTTAAAAAAAAATAAATCACACTGTTGTGACTGGCCAGAAAGCAGCAGCTGAATGCCATGGCACAAAGGGGAGATTGTAATGAAATGGATGCACACTAAAAGTTGGTTGGAATGGAACACTAATTCACATTAGGCTCTTCCAAAGCCTTGCTAAACACAGCTCCTAATCACTCACTGATGGTCCCACTCTGCTTTTTATAGCAGTGGTAATCCAGGTAACCTGGACCAACTCCAACTTGGATAATTATGTTCTCCTGACCTGAATTCTCCTTGGTGTTTCAAAGGGATGCTATTCTTGGGCTGATATCCTCAAGCTGCTGCTCTGTGCACTCTGTGTTTCACCTGAGTGAGCTGTGTCTCACTGGACACTCAGCCTGTCTGAGGGACGTGCTGGGAGATTTGAAAACTGTAAAAGCCCTGTGGAGGAGTAAAGTGGGAGAAGATTTAATGTGTTTCATTTACAATTTACAGCATCTACTTAAAAATATTTTTGTTGATATATATCAGATGTAGTAATTAAATCAGATATTTTGGTGTGCACACATGCTCTGGGACGTGGGCATTGAGGCACTTTAACAGGCAGTCCCAGAAATTCAGCTTTTCTTGGCATTTATCACTGGCTTCACAGAATGAATGCTCATAATTCTGCCAAACACTCAGTAATGAGGATTTCAGCTGAGCATTTCCAGCTTGTTCTTCCCAGTTCCAGCTGGTCAGCCAGTACCTGAAACAGATCAGTGCTTCCTGGAACCACATCTCCTCCAGGAAGGCTCAGCACAGAGCACAGACTGAAGAACATTTGCAGATAAACCCCCTCAAGTTTTTTTGTTGTTTTGTTGCCTTTTTATTTTTGAGCGGAAAAGCAGCAGGTGGGGGAGGTTTGGATTTTTTGTTGGTTGAAAGCTTTTTTTTAATAAAGACTCAAATACAAGGCAACAGTCTGAGGAAAGTGTAAAGCAGATCTAGTGGATCACCCTGGGGACATCAGCTGAGTCAACTTTTGCTAAATTTACCAGACTTTCTTCCCCATCTTTGATTTCAGTCTGCTCTGAGTGTGAAATACTTGTCCTCACTGCTGTCACCTGTCTGGTTTGTGTTTTTATCAAATTTTACTCATTCTCATCCTTCAGCTGGGGCTTGAGCCTTATGTGCCCACCAGGTGCCATTTGTCACATTTTTCACATGTCCTGAGCTCCTGGGACATTCCTGGACAGGCTCCCTTCCCCAGCCAAACAAGAACAGGAAAGCAGCAAAGCAGGACCAACAGGAAACAAAGAAATGTGTGTAGGAAGGGATCAGGAGGGAAATTGGGGTCAAACCCCCAGGTTTGAGGAAGGATGGGGCAGGAGGTGGGAGGGTGGCTGGAAGGAAGAGCAAAGCTGCTGCTGCTGTTAAAGGATGTGTCAGCAGAGCATGAAAAGGGGGAAGTGGAGAGGTGGAGTGTCAGGGGGTGAGGATGGAGGCACGAGTAGAAAGGACTGGGAACAGGAAACAGCACAAAGCCACTGCTCAGAGGAAACAAAATTCCAGTGACCTCAGCAGCCCAGCCAAGCTGCCATTCCCACTCTGGCTCCTCAGTGTAACACCTACAGTGAGCTCCAGCCATTCACAGCAAAACCCCACTGCTTTCCATCAGGGCACAGCCACAAAGCCTTTGCATTTCCTTTGTAAAATCCACAAATTATGTATGTTTGACTGTGCAAGTCCTGTTCTTTGCTTGGGCACAGGCACAGTTGCTGTTTTTAACAGTCAAACAAATTGAGATGCACAGGATGGGCCAGATCATTCCCCAACGCATTAAACATGGATGAACTTGACCTAAAATCTTTTAAAATTGCATTAACTTCCCTCTGTTGCTAGCAAAAACGTGAGTTATAAATGCTGGAGCCAACTGAGGCCACCAATTCCTTGAAAAAAGGATATTATACACATAAAACTCTCTGTGATAAGCACAAGAATGATTGCAGACTTCAGCTCAGTATCTTGAATAAAGCATTCCTGGGATTTTGGGGAGGACTTGGTGTCCCTGTGCTGTGCTGCTGCAGCCACTCTGTGGGTGCCTGAATCCAGAGCAGAGCCCCTGTGATGTTTTCCAGAGACACTACAAGAATTAAAAAGAGATTAAAACATCACTTTTAACTGGCTTCCCAAATGGTTTTATTAGTGGTTTCAGAGTGTGAGTAAATTAAGCAGATTAACTGGGTTGTTTGGGGTTTTTTTTATTTCCTTGTGTTTCAATGGAAAGAAATGTAGGAAACCTCCTTGAAAATGAATCTGCCATGATCATTTTTTGCTCCTTTTCACTTTTGATTTTGGGCAAGTTTCATGGTTTAGTCTTGGGAAGTTGTTAGAAAGCCCCTGACCTCACAGGATTCATGTTGTGCTGATCCCCTTTTTCTGTGTAAGCACAGACTGGAAATGACCAAGGCAGCCTGGAATAGGAGCAATTTCTGAGAGGAACTGGGAAAGAGGAGAGACTGTCACCAAGGAGAAGTGGATACTGAAGAAAATAGCAAAAACATGGTCCAAAGGCCAGCATTACTGCCTCTGTTGAGTGTGGGATAGGAGAATGTTTGTCCATCTGTATCACTGCTTTTATTCTGTGATTTTACCATCACCCTCTCCTTCCACCTCTGTGTTCTGAAATGGATGTGACATATCACTCTTGTGTCAGGAAAAGGAGCTGAGGAGCTGAAATAGCACATACAAAACTTTTCATAGGGGCCAGATCTACAGCAGTCCAGATGAGTCCCACAAATTCCAAAAAATCCAGTGAAAACTGAAATATGAATACGACAAGCTGGAGGCAACGGCACTCTGGCTTTGGGTAATGCCTGAAAGAAATCATCATTCAGAAAAACAAAATCTACAACTCCTTAGCTCCATGCCTGAGACACAGTGGGCATATGAAAGTGAAAGGAGACACAGCTCTAGTACACATTACAACAAAAAAATTCGTCCTATGCCCATAAGAGACCTTTTCACTGGAGGGATTTTTTCTCTCCTGTTCATTGTTTTCCCACTGATAAAAACCTGGTTCATTTTTAGGGGTTTTGGCAGTCTAGCTCCCAAACTGAAATCTGAAATAAGACATTTCCAATTTTTTTGGCACGTCTTCTCTTTTGTGTCAGAAGTCAGTAAAAGCCTCAGATGCTGGAGTGCATACAGGAGACACAGGGATTTCCTGTGCAAAGCAGTGAGCAGATCCATGCAGTGAGTGCCCTGTTGCAGTTACCATAGAGACAGCACATGAACAGAGCTGTTCTCCTTATTCCTACCACGATGGAGAATTAGACACAACACCTTTCCTGCTCTTTTCCCTTTTGTTGCACACAGACCAGGTGCTGAATTGCTGCTTCTATCCTTGTGTTTGGGGTCACTGAAAAGCCCATTCCATGCATTTTCCTCCAAGCTGTTGAAATGCAGACTCAGCCCCATCACCTCTGGGGTTGATGCCTTAGGTTTTAGTTTTTATATTTTTTAGATTCTGGGCTGTTTTAGTGGGTAGTTTTAGGTTCCATATTCACTGCTACTGAGCTCTCTGCACAGAGCAGGGTGAGAAAACAATTCCTGCTCCAGCTTGGGACCAGGGAGAACTTTCAGCCCAAGAACAAAACCAACAGTGAAGGGAGAAGGGAAACCAAGGAGGATGGGACTTCATGACCTGGAGCTGTAATTGGACAATGAACTCCAATGTGCTGATGGAGCAGAAATTATCAAAGTGTGAGGCCTCATGGCCATTTGTCCATTCTGTGCCCATTTTGGGTTCACCTTGGCTGTGGCTCTGGCACTACCCAGGTGTGCCCAGTGAGGCCTTTTAATAAATCCTGAATTTATCTTTTTAATAAATCCCTGCTTTATGCTTCTGCTCTGGCTGGGCTCTGTTTCAGGGTAGCCTCCAGAAGGTATCAGAGTTTAGCAGAGTTCACACCTCAGCTCTCCCCACTTTGTTCCTCAAACCATGCTCACACCATTTCCTGTTTAGAGGCAAAAAGGGGCTAAAGAGCTCTTGGTGCTTCCTCTTGCAGCTCAGTGCAGTTGTTTCTCCCCCAGAAGCAGCTGACAGTCAGGATATTTCTCTGATAGGCACTTGAGCTATTTTTTTGCGTTCTCATCAGTTCAGATGGCTCTTTGTAAAAGCAGTTTCAAACCCCAATTTCAAGTGGCTGAAAAATAATCAGATAAAATAGGTTCTTTGAGTTGTAAAAGCATTAGCTGAGCAGGCTTGGCTCAGTGTCAGAGAAGCACAAAGCACAAGGGGCAGAACCAGCACCAGAGAAAAGCTCTGTGAGCTCTGTAAAGAAGGTACAAGAAATCTGAATCACAGTTCTGAAGACATTGCTGTTCCTTTGCTGTACTCTCTGCACTTCTCTGAGGCCTAAAAAAAGCCTTCTGACACTCATTAACTCCTTCAATTTAAACATTGTGTTATTGAGTTCAGAGGTGGAAGCTTTGCAGATGAAATCCTTTAGTTTTTTGTTCCTCCTTTTTGTTTGGGGAAATTGAAGTGTCACGGTGACCAGGGTTAACTGAGGCACCAAAAGGTCAGCAAGGCACATCACATGTGAGCAATGACAACCAAATCTTGCCCTGATGGGTCTGACTGAAGTCTTTGATGGGAAGACTGAAGAGAAGCTCTGGAGAAGCAAAGAGGGAGACTTCTAAGAAAACAAGTTTTTTAAATACACAGGGAGGTCAGTGGAGAATAATATGGAGAATTCATATTACAGGAGCCCTCAAAGGCCTGGCTGCAAAAACTGCTGAGTGAAGGCAAAACCCCTTTCCCAGAGCATATTCCTTTCCCCAAGATTGTTTATGTCCAGGAGATGAAGGGACATGAACCAAGTGACATCGTGGTACCACTTTTTCACCACCTTCAATATCCCCTCCTCGATGTTAACATCTACCCTGAATCCATTTTCAGCTCTGTATTATTTTACCACTAATTGCACAATAATTCTTCAATTACTGTGGACTGGAGAACAGGGAATCCATCTGTGCTCTGTGTCCTTATGACTCTTCCTGACCCGAATTTGGAAGGGCTCTGCTTTGCACCTCCTTTCCATTCCCTCGGGGCACTGGCTGCCAGGCACTAAGAGATTAAATGGAAGCTCCAAGCCCTGCCCTGCCGAACTCCCAGCAATTCCTGGGCTGGCAGAAGGCACAGATGAGCCACATGTGAAGCAGCATCTGAATCAGGCTGTAATTTGTAGCCCAGGATGTTCAGGTTGTGAAACCAGAGCTGTCTGCATACACATGCAAGGCCAGGAACTGGTGGTGTAAAATTCCCTTTCTGCTCTGAATGAGAGAAAAGTTTTGGATCCCAGGGGGTATCTTTGGGATGAAACTGGGAGTCTGAATTAGATGATGCCCCTTTTTTCCCTCACTTGGGCAGTCAGTGAGATTTGAACAGTGGGATAAAGAGCAGCACATGACCCAGGGTCAGAAGGACTCAGCATCCAGCTGTGTTGGTGAGTCAGGAGTGGTGTCTGGGATTTATTCTTTTTTAATGTATATTTTTACCCTGTAACTTTGTGATTCTGTTGACTTTTCAAATCCAGTAATAAGCACTTTAACATCTTCAAAGTGCATGCAGATACTATCTCACTTAATCTCCCAGGAATGGAACATAAGAAAATCATCAGTAACAGATAAGAAAATTATTTAATTTTGTAAAAGAACTTAAAGGTTATGGCGAATTAAAGACCCAATGTCAAAATAAATCAAAGCAATGGAAATGAGCTGAAACCTGTATCCATCCAAGGTTTCTGGTATTCACTCTGGGAATTTGGTCTGGGTGTGGAGTCCCTTGTCTGGTGAAAGGGCAGAAAAAAGAAAGAATTACACAAAGATCTGAGCTGAGATCCCTGGGGAAAATGGCTCCATTGCCAGCAGGATGGTGGGGCTGCAAGAGCAGAGACCTTCTCTCTCTCCAGCCCCTTGCAGGGGCCATTTGAGCCCTTCCACCAAGCCAGGAGCTCGTGGCTCTCTTGGCAAGTGCCCACATCGCCCTGGCCAGAGCCAGGCCTGCTGCAGCCCTTGCCAGTGTCACTGTGCTGGGAATAAATGTCACATGAAGGAATAAATTACAGCTGGGAGTGCCCAGATCCCAGAGAAGCGCCCAGTTTGCAAATTAACACAAAGATTCTGGCTTATTTTGTTACAGGGGAGGCCAGCTGGATGAAAATATTTCTTTTTGGATAGTAGTTGTAGAAGAATGGGAGGGCTGGGGTTATAGAAAGCCAAAATCTTTGCAAGTGCCAAGTGGTGGTTTAAATGCACTCTTTTCTTTCAAGACCTTCAGCTATTCCCTGCATGCTGAGAAACACTTTCTGAAGGGCCATTTTGAAGTAGTACAGCAGGAAAAAAAACATTCCTCCTTCAGAGAGCACAGAATACTAATTTAGGGTTGGCAAGTCGTGGGGGGAAAAAAGGCTCCTCATGGTCCCCTTTCACGAGGATGTTTTTCCCCTGTCCTTTTTGAATTTAATAATGTGTCAAATTAGGGTTAAAGTGCTCTATTTCCCCAGCTCTGCTCTGACTTTGATGCTGTCCAAGACCTCCCCAATCCTGCTTTTCTCTGGCACTGCTCAGACATAAGAAAGTCCCAAAGGCATTCTGTAAAGCTGCTTATTGAGCAGAGGAAAGCTGTGAAGGGAGGATGGAAACAAGGCAGGCACCAGATCCACCCCAGCACCCTACACTGCTGGGAACACTGGCACCAGTTTGGCATCACTGGGTTTGGGTCTGCCTGGCCAGCACAGCCCAGTTTGGCACAGGCTGCCTTGGGAAGCCTCTTTTGCCACCTGCTCTTGGATAGATTTTTAGTGAATTAACTCTCTGCTGTTAAACATCTGAGCACTGTTTGGGTGAGGGATGTCTCTACTGAGTAGATTGCTCATGTTCAGAATCCCTTCACAACAAGATGGATTTTCGAAAAAAGAATAAAAACAAAACCACCAATTGCCTTCACAGCTCCTCAAGCTTTACAAATCTGTCTCACTCTGTCCTTGTGGGACAGGTCAGGGTTTTTCTGAAAGTGCCTGATGTGCCTCAGTACCTCTGCACCTGAGGCAGGTAACATCCCCCAGGGCTGGGAGCCCCCTCTGTGCAGAGCTCAGCCCTGCCCTTCCCACAGAAATCTCCACACCTTGCCCCAAACCCATCCCTACATTGCCTTGCCAAGGCACCAGGAAAGTCTGGACCCAGGTGCAAATGGGCAATAATTTCTGAGCCAGGCTGGGTTTTATCTTGTAATGATGGTTCTCTACACTAAATTATGCCCTTAATGGCATCTTTGAATCAGTTTATTCTTTCTGAAGAGTTAATTATGAAGACATTCTTGATTTGTGGAGCTGAAGTAGGAAAGTACCTCTACAGATGTCATCCAAAACCTGGGTTCTAGGATTAGATATTAATTTTTCAGAGCCAGGAAAACACGTGGAAATTAATGTTCAGGTTTTCTCTTGGAGCTGGTCCCTACCACACACAGGACAATCCAAATGTGTGGAATGCCTTGGAAAGGCTCTAACGGTGCTGTGTGTGTGTGGTGGTGATTGGGCCATAAACCATGGCCTGATTCACTGTATAAAACAGATCCACTGCACTCCTCAACCTCCATCCATCTCCAGATATTTACAGGAGCAGTTTCCTTTCCTTACCTATGATCAAACAGTGCTTTAGAGCAGGGCTGGCTCATAGCTGCCCTGTCCAAACCTTTCCCACAGACAATAAAGCTGATGTACTGTGAGAAGCAGGGCCTTAAATCTGTTTTTATGAGAGATACTGAAATGACTCTAAAGAGCTGTCACTGCCACAGCTGGTGTGACCTAGAGCTGAAGGTATATTCCAGCATCAGTCAAACTAAACAAAGCTTTTGGAGGGAGAGCAAATGTGAACTGGTGTTTGGTTCATGGGCTGTGCATTTTCCAGATATGGGATAAATAAAAGATTGAATGAGGAATGATCAATAAGAGAGTAAATTGCAGGTACTCAGCTAACTCAACTAAATCCAAGGCTTTTGGTAACATAATTATAACTCTGATGTTATAATCTATCCTGCACAAGCAATGTCAGGAAACACAGATGGCAACTTGGTAGTCGTGATATTGATCTGAATTCATGCACAAGGAATTTCAGATCCTGTAGGTTTTTGGAGATGGATTGTACACTGAGATTAAGGAGAATGACCCTGAAAATTCCTGGGCCCTTTGCAAGCATGCACTGCACACATGGCTGGGGGAAAGTTATCTTGCATTTTCCATCTTTTCTTCTCTGGGAGAATTCCATTTCCACACCTGTGGGGTCAAGGCTGGAAATGCTCCCCAGTTCAGAATGGTCTCATACTGGAACACGTAGCTCTGATGTGCACCAAGACTTCTCTGATCTTATCAGAGAGCCTCTTGTCAGACTGAACTGGGACCAGAAGGTCTTGTTGTGAAATTCAGCAGAGCCTCTCCCTGGCCTTTGGCATGACTCCCATGTTTGTATTCATAGCCATATGTAGATTTTACGCCAATGATAAATTTATTTTCATAAATATATAATGTCCACATATATAATCTGGAAGGAATCACAGAGAGCAGAATTGTATCCTCCCAGTGTTTAAAGCTGGCTTTTGAAATTATATGTTGTGCATGAAGCTATCCTGAGCTGAAGGCAAGGCTCAGCCTGTGGCCTGGCCTTTGTCCTGCTCCCAAGGACAATTACAGGCACTCTGTGCTGTATGGGCAGGAATTGTTTGGGTTAAGAACTTTCTTTTCTTGGTGTAAATCAGAGCCCAGCTCTGACTTAGTAGCAGCAACTGCAGCAGAAATTCCCTTAACCCAGCAGAGTGTGGGGCACAGTTCAGTCCTGTTCTCTTCCATCTTGTGTCTCTCAGTGCTACTTCAGTTCCTTTGGGCCCTTTTGAAAAATAGAGAAAAAACCCTCATTCTCTCCTTCAGCCTTTTATTTAGTAGCTTTTTCTTCTTTTTCTTGCCATGCTTTCTTAATCTCATTTTCACTTTTCCTTCCTCATTTCATCTAGACTCTGTTTCATGTTGAATAAAGTACACCCCCTGTAAGAGGCAATTTAATTTAAAAAGAGATAACACCTATTTTATTTTTCCTTTTTGTAGCAGTCTCCTTCAAGTAGGCAAAGGTTCTCTGCACTGTGTTCTGTAATTAACTTGTCTTCGAGTCAACCCATATGCTCAACTAATGCAAATTATTTTCTGGCTAAGATCATTTATTGGTTGAAAGAAAATTAATATTTTAATCAAAGTAACATTAAAAAGGTTTAGTGATTCTGAAAATTTGGTGAAAAAAAATGGAAAATTTCCAAAAGGAAGCTTTGATTGGATCTGGATGGGGTTGTGTTCTGCATCCTGCAGTTTTATATAAGCCACATTATATTTCATCTTCCAAAATATTCCACACTGCAGTAGAAAGGATCTTGGGCCTTTCAAAATGTCTTGGAAAAGAATTTGGGGTAGAGAGGGGGGAAGTGGCTTTTGTCCAGCTCTGACTTCTTAGTCACTGGCTGGAAGGACACCAACGGCAGACACAGGAGGATTAAGGAAACTTTTTCCAAAACAAGGATCATTTTAGTGTTTCCTGCCTCGTGCTTGAAGCAGGGTAAATGTGGGAGCAGCAGTGGAGCAGGAACACTGCAGAGTGGCTTTGTCAGAGAAGGGGGAAGGGAAAGTTTAGGATGCTCAGGATCCTGCCCCCATCCCAAAGGAGGTTGAGATGGCCTCTCCATCATCCTGGGACAATGAATATCCTCTCCTTGAAGCCTCAGGCCAGAAATTCAAGCCACACCAAACCTGGTCCATATGTTCTCACAGAAAGTTCATGTTTCAGCCATCAAGTGGGTTTGTTCCAAAAAAGAATAGAGAGATTTGCTGTTGACTTCAGCCTGACCGAGGTTCCACTTGTAAACTGCCTTAAAATCTCCAGCACTTGGCTGCAGTTCATTTCTCTCACAAATCCCTGAGGTCATGATTCAACAAAACAATAAATCCAGCTTAAGGGCTCCTTGTGCCAGCTCAGAAGAGTCATGACACAGACTCGCATCACACAGAGCCCTGATCCAGAGCAAGCAAAGTTGCCTATTTGAATGTATTAAAAAAGTAATGAGAAGTTTATGTTGGACCAGAAGTCTCTGTCCTAATGAGACATCTCCTGCAGCTACTGCTCCAGCATTTTTGCTCTGTCAGAAATGGTCTGGCCTCTTCTAGGCAGGGAAAGTGAGAGTGGGTGCTGTGTCCTGCACTCAGCATTTCACCAGAAGCACAGTCTCGAGCCAATGTCTGATCCACACCCAGTGGGTATTTCTGGCAGATCCTGCTCTTAATGATCCCAGAACCAGGGCCTGCCCCAGCCTGGGAAAAGCCTTGGAAAAAGCAGCAGTGCTTTCAGAGAGGCACTCAGAGAACATCATTTCTCCTGCTCCTTCCATCAGGGAAGTCAGCAAAGCTGCAAGGGTAAGTCACTGCAAAGAATTCTTCCTGAAGCACTGAAAGACTCAAGAGTCCAATGAGATGTGACCAAATGAGAAGGCAGCTGTGAGGCATTCCAGCTGTGGTGGAACAGGGAGCTGCTCCTCCCCATCCATCCCGTGGAGATTCCCTCAGCTGGGCCCTGCCAAACATACCCTGGTAGTAAACGCTTGAAGTCAGGCCTGAAATAATTTAATTTCTTTGTCCCAGCAAGGAGAAGCTCAGCAAATCCTGGAGATTCATTGTTAGAAGTTCCAGACTGAGCTCCTTTTGGGAAACAGGATTGATCCCTGATAGCAAATTTGCTTGAATTTTCTGGGTTTTTTAATTTTTGTGGCCTGAAGCCATCACACATTTGCCTTAACTATTTCAATGCTTTTTCTCTGTGAGTTGTGTTCTTATGTCATGAATTTTATTATCCATCTGGGCACTTTGACTGACACAGGTGCCAGATGAACATTTCACACTAACTGGGAACATTCTTATTTGGTCCCTGAACCACTCTGCTAAATCCTCCCAGCTAGAGAAATAACAGCTAAGACATCTGAGGTCACATTCACAATAGCCAGGAATTGCAATAAACAAGGGAGAGGCTTCCCAGAAAGTCATTTCACAGTGAGCTCAGTCCATCCCAAGCCACAGAGAACTGAAGCAGTTGGTGGCAGCACTGCCAGCCATCCCCAATGGAGGGTGAGCAGGGAATTTTGCAGATCTGAAGGCTTTGAATGACATTTTTAGGGCCAGAGTCCATTCTGAACTCTGCTGTTATTCGCCTACAGCTGTTTTGGCTTTATAGCTGTTAAGAATAATCTGTGCTGAAAGGGAAAAAATGGAAATGAATTCATCAGTGATAATGCTCATTGTTTTCTTGCAGGGTTTGTGTGCAGCGCACACAGCACAGCCCCAAGACTTCACCCACTGGAGGAGAGCTCCAGAGAGGAGCTTTCCCATGCCATAACACTGACCCCCTGGAGCACACAGGCTGTTTTGTTCTGTTCAAGCCAAGGTCAGCAGGCAGATTATCCTAAAACCTTTCCAAAAGCAAACAGAATTAAATTGTGTAACAAAAGACAGCCGTTCAATTTCTTAGAGTCAATCAAAATCGCAGGACTGCTGGAGTGGATGGATTCCTGGCAAAAAAGCAAAATCAGAGAGGCAGGGGAAAAAAAGGAGAGAGAGAATGACACCTGAGCATGTAAAATAATCATAATCAATATTTATTTATTTACTTATTGAGACAAATGGAAAGGAAAGATTACAGAAACCTTGAGGTGGTCAAGATCTCATTGCGGTCCCCACCTTCCTCCTGAGGGGAAGAAGGACAGACACTGATCCTTCCCTCTGGACCTGGGCCAGGGCAGGTTTAGGTTGGAAATGAGGGAAGGTTCTGCTCCCCCAGAGGGTGCTGGACACTGCCCAGGGAATGGACACAGCCCCAGGACTGCCAGAGCTCCAGGAGAGTTTGGACACTCCCACAGGGTGGGATTTTGGGGTGTGTGTGCAGGGACAGCAGCTGGATGGGTGACTCTTGTGGTCTCTTCCAACTTGGGATATTCTGTGAATCTCTGAAAATTCAATCCAAGCTAACTGCACTTCCTCTGGAACCCAGGATATCCCCCAGGATACCCACCCATATTAACACCAAATTCTGAGTCTTGAATGAGTCTCTGATCAATAGTGAAAACATTAACCAGGAATAGGTATTTTAGAAATCTCCATGGAGATATTGTCATGGCAAATCAACAATGCCTAGTGTGTGACACACATTCATATTAATACCTCTAATTCATCCAAAATGTCCTTTTTCCATTCTTGCAGCGTGCTAGAAAAAGCTGTCACGTGTTGGATGGGATTCTAATTGCCAGCAGAATACTCAGTTGTTGACAGATTCAGCTTCCTGGTGGAAATAAATGTAAACCAGAATAGGAAAACTGACCTGATCCAACTGAGCTCTTTTTGAGGTGAAAAACAGAACAATTACCGGATGCAGGGAGATAAAATTTTCCCAACGGAACAAAAATTCTGTGGGACGTGCTGATTTTGCAGAACTAAAACCTTTCTTAGGAATGTGTCAATTCAGTTTAGCAGGGAAGAAAAAAAGATAAGTTGAATAGTTTACATTTTTTATAATACTTGTTATTTATTGTTCTTTGAAGAATTAGCAATAAAAGAAATGTCAATGGTAAGACAAAATTTCCTATATAAACAGTGTATCAAAATCAACACAAAATTATTTCATTGTGGAAAAAATATTTTGCTTTGTTGTAAGCATGACAACTTTTTGATTTTTTGGGGTTTTTTTTCTCTAAACGATGAATATTTTCTGAAGTTATGGCTCTGTTTAAAACCTTCCATCATTTGAAATACAGTCAGAATAATCAATATAGGATGTATAGTCAATATAGGTTATATGTTGTATTGTCCTTTTATCTTGTGGGTGTATGGGGCAGAGAGAGCAGGATTGATGAACAAAGTGGAAATGTTTCCAGTTCCTGTTTTCTGGCACTTTGGGCTGTTGGACGGTACGTGAGACCTTGAGCATTTTTGGCTTTGTTCATTTTCCTGCCCCTGAAGGGACGTGAAAGGCTGAAGATTTCCTGTCTGACACAGATTGCTCATCTGATGGGGGCTGAGGCTTCTCCTCGGTGTGAGGAGAGAGAGGGGCAGCAAAACCAAGGCTCAGGAGAGCCCAGCAGCCCCACTTTCCACAGGCACACACCAGAACAGGCTGGGTGCTCAGAGAGCAAAGAAAGACCAAAACAGGCCAGAAGTAAACACTTGTCGAGGGAAGGTATCAAAATGTTTCTTCCTGGCTTCTAAGAAAATAAATTCTGAAGGCTGAGGAGAACATGCCCAAAGTCAACATGACAAATAAATTAATAGCTCCATTACCCAAGTGCCTTACAAGAACAAGGCCAGTTCTCTGTGGTACAGAATAAAATGAAAGCCCCTACCAGAATGGGATTTTCTATTGCATTCAGGCCCACTCAGGAGAGGAGTATATTCAGACACGTGAGGAGCCTCCAAGAGAGGATTTTCTGTTAAACTGGAGCAGACAAAGCAGGTTCCTCTGTTCCTTACCCTGTCATTGCCTTTGAGAGGTGCAGGAAGGCAAACAGAGGAGCTGTGGCACCATTTCCAGCTCTTGTTCAGGTCCTTCAGCAACCAAATAAAGTTGACATCACCCTCAGACAGGTCAGAATAGGTACAAGGACACTGCAGGGTCAGTGGGAATGGGGTGGAACAGAATAATGAAATTCAGGGCTCTCCAGATGAGCCTCAGTGACTGCCATCATCGTATATCACATACCTCTGTCACTGCTGTGTCCTGCAGGAAAGAGAAAGGCACAGGAATGATCAAAAAGGGGTTTTCCACGTGGAAATTCTCTTGTTCTGCTTCCTTTGAAAAGGTCTGTAGGTATAGCATTATTTCCACCTTTGTAGAAATATTTTATCTTAAAAAGAGTCTTATTAAATACTCTCCTGCTGGGGTTGACTTACAGAGGGGGGTTATCTGAGCACTCCAGAGGGCTCTGAAAATAGAAGAGGGAAAATGCTTCAGTAAGGGAGGAAATACATTTCTGTTCATAAACACTCATGTGAAACATCCCAGTGTGCTGGAGACACAGAGAATTGTGGCTGTTGAATTCATTTTCTCACTAAAAATATTCTATCAACTCCCAATAGTCTCCTCTCCTCACCTATGCTTCCAAAAGCCTTCTAAAGATTTTATCTTTGAAACCAGCCTTCTTTTCATCTTCTGCTTTATCATCTTTGCTTTTGGGGTCAGCTTTTCTTTCTCAGGTTCTTTTTTTGTCAGGCTGCCTCCCATGCAGCCATTGCTGTGTGTTCCACTGAAAACTCACATTGGTTGTGGAGGAATGTCCAAGTGTGAACGAGCTCCTGAATGAGGAGTTCATTTTGAGGAACTGTGCTGAGAACTTTTATTTTCATGTGTCTTCAACAGCTTGGGGATCTCTAACTGATCCCTGACCATATCAGTGTCCAGAGATTATCACAAGCACTGCACCCAGAGAAAAGTGAAATGCTCATTTCGAGGCTCTGACTGTGTCCTCTGAATTCACCTGCCTCTCCCCACTGACCCAGGTGTGAGCAAAGAGAATAAAAGCTGGACAGGAAGGTGATCAGCCTGTGCCATCATTTGTCCTCTGCCACACTGGGATGTCCAGGTGTGCAGGAAGTACAGGAACTCTGTGTCCTTCCCTTGATCACTGGGGAGCCAGCAGATACAGAAACACGGATCTCTTTAAATCCTTTCTCAGGCAAAGATTAATTGTTTGACAGAATAAAACAAAACCCTCCATCACTGCTGCATTCTTCAGTTCACCTCAAAAGCTTCCTCATGCAGGATGCTGCTCAAGGAGCTGCATCAAAGAGGAGATTGCAATAAAATAAAATAAAAAAGCTCCAGAGCAATCCCACCAGTGGGGATGGCCCTTTGCACTTAAACCTGAGTTAATATAAAACTTCACACAGAAAAGAGGGGTAAAATGCAACCACACTGCAGTGATGAAGCTGCCAAGGCCAGAGCAGTGGAATACATCTCTTTTAGGGATCATTTCTTCTCTTTTAGGGATCATTTCTTCTCTTTTAGGGATCATTTGTTCCCTTTCAGGGATCATTTCTTCCTGAGCTCACCAGCTCGGACATGCTGGCCTGGTGACCTTGCAGAGAATCACCATTTCCATTTAATAGATCCCCAGGATGCTTCCCAACCTCCTGCCACCCCTTCTGCTTGAAAACCAGTTCAGGACACTTGGTCTGTGCTCCAGCTTAATCTGAGCTTGTTTTTAACCATCATAGCAGGGGAGCTCTGCAGCTCTGCACATGGACCTTTGGTGCTCTGTGTTTCTGATTAATGATGGTGAAACCAAGTGCACCTTCTGGTGTGAGGGGAGGTGGAGGGAAGATAATGTTATTTCTGAATCAAACTATTCTTCCTTTTTGCACTTAATTGAGAACACAATCTCGCTGGAGGCTGAGAAGCTTTGGCTTCAGTTTGCACAGACACATCATATGTGTCTGCCTGTCCAAATATTTTATCCTTACACTTTACAGCAATATCTGGGCCTATAAAAGTGATGGCAAAAAGCCTATTGATTTCATCTGAACAGGAGCCAGTGGAAGCTGATTTTACCTGGACAGTGTTCTCTAACAGATGTAGCTCAGTAATAATTCATGTTGTTGAATCCAACATAAAGCTATGAATGCACAATGAAAAAAAATCACAGTTCTGAGTCTGTTATTTTCCTCTCTGCTTAATCAACAGGAACAGAGAGAAGGAGCAGATGACCTGTAATAAAAGATTTTTACTCTTTCTTCTGCACTTCTTTGTTGAAATGAAATCACCTTTCTCTCTGGAAGAGTGAGAGGGTAACACAGCACCCTATTACTATTTATGAGACATTTTCTGTGGAGATGCTTTCAACCACACCACATTTGTAACTGTTGAAACACAATCTGGACCGGAAAACCTGGTGGAGTAAAAAGGTTCTTGTTCTGTAGGAAAGGAGAGTGAGGTACAATTTCAGTGCTGGGGTAACAGAGCTTTTCTCAGATGATACCAGCACTGGAGATGTTGCTGTAATTTCCTTGCTTGAAGTAATTAGCAGAGGCACATTAATTAATCACTGCAGCAAGCTGCAGTGTGTCCAGCCACAGGGAAGCTGTGAGGAGACAGACAGGAGTTCTCCAGTTCTGTCCTGGAAAATCCCAGAGGTCCCTGGGAGAATCTGGGTGCTCCCATATCCCTCAGGAGGAGAATTTTCAGGGTTCCATGGAGGTTTATCCCAAATCCATCTCATGCCCCAAGCAACCTCCTGCCTCAGGCTGCTGAATGGGAGCTCTCTGTCCCCTCAGTGTTCAGCAAGTCCTGAACATAAACTCTGGATGTCTTTTCCTCCTTTCCTTTGAAACAGAGTGGAAGGGCAGATCTGCCTGAGGATTCAAACACTGAATTCCAGGCCTATTTGGGTTGGTCTGTCATGCTTAGAACATGAAAAGTGCTCTGTTCAATGAGAAATTCTGAGGAATTCTGTTTCTATTCCAGCTCCCAAACCCCTGATTCCATCTAGACCATGTTTCCCTCACAAAGAACCTTTCAAAAGCAAAGAATTTCAAAAATCACTGCTATGAGAGGGCTGAGAAACTACATAGTAAAGAAGTCCCCAAATGATCTGTCCTCATTGCAGATTTGTTTGTTAGCTCAAATTTCTTGCTCCAGCAATGGGTCAATTTTCACACACATACAAAAAGATGTTTTGTTTTCCCAAGTATGTGTGAATTTTGTGGAATTCTTTTAGGATACAGAAAAACATATCTTTATTTTCATCATCTAACATGCCTGTACCAGTTCCTTTGAAAACATCCTCGTTTCTAACGAGGTTTTCATTAGGAGAATTTACTCCCAAACTGAAATCAGTACCAATTTTCAGGAAGCAATCCAGTGTGTTCTTGCCTTGACATCTGTTGATATAAATAATGTAGTAAAATGTGAATTTGGAAGAATTATTTGTGTATATTTGAGGAGAGTTGTAACTGAGCAGTAATTCTGACAACCTGCTCGTACAGGCAGAGCTGCACTCAGTTCAAAGCCAGCAAAAAGGAACAATATTATTGCTGGGTCACCCTTGCAGATCAGGTTTACAAATTGCAACCAAACAAAAGAAAGAAGTGTCAGACTGGCACAGAAGTGTCACCAGGAGCAACCTTGGGAACAGTTAAACCTGGAAAGGAAGTTTACAGTGAAAGCTGTTTTGTTGTTTGTTGGGAATTTACATTTCCAATAAAGCTGAACCCCAGGAGCTTTTTGGCCTGTGTGGGGTTTGCAAGCTGGTGAAAGCAGAATGGGGACTTGCTCCACTGAGCACACTTTAAACTCACCAAAAATATCCTTGTGGAATGGAAAGCTGAGAGCTGTGCATTGATATTAGGGATAGTTGCATTACCTGGGCAATAATTAATTGGCAGTTGCCCTAACTGGGCTCTTCTGAGCTTAGTTTGACATTTATTCATTCCCATTTCACACAGGATTTGCCATGCAGAGTAACCAGTGAGCAGCTGCTCCCCTGCCCAAGGGATGGGTGAGTAACTCTCCTTCTTTCTGCAGATATCAACTTGCTGGGAGCAGTTTAAAGCCTCGAGTGGAAAAGTCAGAAAATTCAGCAAACATTTCACTGCTCTTACTTTGGTTTTTGAGCACTGTGCCCTCCTGCCTTGAGTGAAGGGTGCTAGTTATGATGTCTGGAGCAGAAGTGTAACAAGAGCCCCTCACCAGCTCTACAGACACTTGCGTGGCTGCTCTGTTTTGTGCCTCTGTTAAGTGAAGGATTTGTTCTTTCTTGCTGCTCATCCTGTCCAGAGACTTTCAGTTTCTATTCATGTGCTGAGAGGAGCACTCGGTGATGTGCAGGCAGCTCTGGGGTGCAGCACGTGCCAGGAGGGCAGAGCTGGGGGCCACTGACCAGCTCCATACCTTGTTTTATTCTGTCACTGCTCTCTCCCAGCACATCTTGCAAACCCTTTTCTACATTTCAGCCCAACATGCACTAAAATCAAACTTTCTTGGTTTCTTGCCTGGTTTACATTTAAGGGGATGAGCTGGTGCTCATTTCTTTTAATACATCAGTTCTAAAATACTTTTTCCACTGGAAGACTCCAGCTTCTCTGGCTGTGCTGAAAGCAGCATTTGGTATAAGCCATAAACCCTACTTCAGACAACTTAATCTGTTCAAAATGCAGCTGAAAAGGAAAAAGAGCACTACAGCAAACAAAGGCTTGTGTGTCCTTATTTAAGGCTGAGAATCCCATGGCTCTGAGAGATGAGTTTTGCCTTTGGATCCCTCGAACACTTAAAGATGTTTTTATTCCAACTGTTTGCCCAGTCTGGAGCAGAGCTGGCTCACTTTTGCCTTGCCATGAAAATGCATCTGAGCTCTGTGAAAATGCACTTTGAATCATCTCTTGTATTGTTGTACCTGAGACAGGGAAGATACTTGAAGTTCACAAGGGAGCTGAGATCAAATCTAATCATCTCTGCACTGCAGACAGTTGTATTTCCCATTTGTTAAATCCAATTTAACAAATTGGTGTTCCATTCAAGCATCTACTGAAGAGAGTTCCTGCTTTGTGTTGTAGTGAGAAGGTAAACCAGTCAATTGTTTTATTTCTTCCAGAGGTTAATCACCTTCCCTTATAAAATGTTTGTGCCTATTTTGTTGTTTCTGTTAATCTGTTTTCAGCCTTTTTCCACTGGTTCTTGGTCTGTCCTGATGTGCTCAGCTGCAAGATACCAGTTCAGCCCCCAGTAAAATTCATCTTCTCTCCTCACCCCCAGCCTGGGTCCCAGTCACAGCCTGGTGTCCCACCCCAGCAGGTTTTAATTGGATAAAATTGTAAGTTGAATCTCCTCTACGTCCCAGGTCAGTGATTCTCAGAATATTCCACCCCATTCACTGCAATTAAATCAGCAGGCAGGGCAAAAAGTGCTCAATTTCTGACTGACTCCTCCATGCACCCGTGTAATAATCCTCAGATAAACTGATCATGAGATTGTGCTGCTTAAAGCCAGTGTTTATCTTTCCAGGCACTTAAGGCAGTAAGTGTCAGTATGAGTGGAAAATGAAATGTTGGCAGAGAGTTTTCAGAAACAAACACCAACTGGAATATGAAGAGGCTTGATGCAAGGAGCAGATTTATGGTTTTTTTCTGACAGGTTTGAGCTCTTAAATAAGGGAGATAAAGATAATAAATGTTGTGGTGTATCTGGTTTACAGCTCTGATGTGAGATAAGATGACTGCTCTGTACAGATCACAACTGAGATTCCCTATCAGATCACTCCATAGCTGTATCCACATTAACCCAGTGAGAGTCCAGATGTGGGATTCTCCAAAAACTTTGTGTTTTAGAAGGAAGACACAGCCAGAACAAAATGCTTCCTGGAAAACAGCTTAAAAGACAAGGAGAGTGATGCTTTCTGATTTCAAAGTAATTTTGTGATTCAGCCCGAAAAGTTTATCAGCCCTGTCATTCCAACTGAACTAAGGGGGAAAAAAGGCAATTATTTCCCCCAAAGTTAGGGGGAAATAATTCTCAAACAGAATATGGTATCTGGTGACAGCCAGCACATGGATATGGAAAACAGCTGCTTGTCTGGGTAGTGCAGGGAATATTGACATAGATATGGGCACTGAAAGCTTCCCACTGCAAAACAGACAAGGGTCACTTGGCATCCAAAAAAGAGAACAGTGCTCCTCTTACTCTCACGAGGTATTTCTGATAGCCCACAGAAAAAATTTGTGACTTTTTAATAGGAATCTGTTTTATGACCAAGAGTTATGATTCTTTTTCTAAAAGATACTGGGAGTTTTTGCATGAAACTTCAGGCACTTTTGCAGGATTCTTGCCCTCAAGAACTGTAACAGCTTTTACTTTCACCTTGGTTTGGAACTCAGCAAAATTGAAACATTGACATTTTAAGTCAAATACGCTTCTGGTGCTCTTTGTTATGGTAACACACCTTTCCCTGCTGCCTTCAAGGAGAGAGCTGAAAATTCACACTTTGCCACAGCACACTTTAAATTTTGTCTGAGCCCTGTATCCTGCAGACAGCTTTCATCTGCCTCTCCTCACACGGGATTTTCCTGGCCCGTAGTAGCGCAGGGATCCCGGTGGAAGGCAGCGTTCACACCTTGGCTCGGGGCTGATCTCAGCTCAGCTCCTTTGCTCTCACTCTGCTGAGCACACCCCTGGGACCTGCTGCCTTCCTGATTTTGGCAAAACACTTCTTCCCACGAAAACCGACGTCGGGATTAACTTCAGTGGGACAAGATTCAACTCTTATTATTTTTAAATCGTGTCACTAATATAGTTACTGGAGCCTTGCCCTGGTGTAATAAAACTGGGTTTAAATTGCTGAAGGGCTCAGCTGCTGCCTCCAACAGCTGCATGGCTGTAATTTGCCAATAGGATGTATTACATCCTGATTACAGTTTCTTTTGAGTGATAGGCCAAAATTACAAGGCAGAAATGTGGCTAATCATGATAAAGGAGATAAGTCTATTCATCTCCTGCCTGCATTTAATATTTGCACAGCAGATGCTGTTTGTTCCCTTCAGCTGCCTTTCCATGGAAATTTGCTCTCATCCTGAAGAAGTCTTAAGGTTAATGAAAAACTTTATTGGACATTTTGATGGTGGAGAGAGGGAGAAAGGTGAAATATCTTGGAAGGTTTCTCTTTGTTTCCCAGCCCACATAAACTTACACAAAACAACCAGCCCTTGAGAGGCACTGGAGGCCACTCCAGGCTAGAAACAGATGTCTGGGAAAAATGAAGAGAAAGGGATGAAGGCCTGAGTGTGCTGTGAATGTCATTTATTGCCCTCATTCCCACCAAACCATGCACAGGCTGCAATTAAACCTCCTCTGGTGTTTTGACTCACTGGGCTGTAAAACCAAGCCTGAGATCATAGAATCCCAGACTGGGCTGGGATTGAAAGGGGCCTTAAAAGCTCATCTCATTCCACCCCTGCCATGGCAGGGACAAGTCCCAGGGTGCTCCTAGCCCTGTCCAGCCTGGCCTGGGACACTTCCAGGGATCCAGGGGCTGCTCTGGGCACCTGAGGGCTGTGATAACACACTGCACCCTCCCAGACCAGGGAGTGCCCCAAGGTGTGCGGCTGGGGCAGAGCAGATCTCACTTCATGGCTCGGGGAGAGATTTATTCCCTTTCCACAAGGCCCTGGTTCCAGCCTGGGGACATCTGTGGGGGATCCCCCAGTTCTTGCTTCCAGCTCTCCCTGCTCTGCCAGAGATGCAGTGTGAGCAGATGAGTGCCCAGAAAAGAAATGAGCCTGGAGCTGAGCTTAGAGCCCCTGCCCAGACTGAGCTGAGCTTAGAGCCCCTGCCCTAACTGAGCTGAGCTTAGAGCCCCTGCCCAGACTGAGCTGAGCTTCGAGGCCCTGCCCAGACT
>VZTB01005271.1:221158-242921 GCA_013397245.1 Thryothorus ludovicianus | reverse complement strand
CTGAGCTGAGCTTAGAGCCCCTGCCCTGACCGACTGAGCTTAGAGCCCCTGCCCTGACCGACTGAGCTTAGAGCCCCTGCCCAGGCTGAGCTGAGCTTACACCATGAAACAACATCCCTGTTTGTGCTGCATGGTGGAGCACTAGACTGAGCTGAACTGAGACAAATTCTAATTTATGTCATATTCCTGTGATATACCGAGCGTGAGATCCCAAACACACCACAAATGATTGATCTCAAGCTTTTGCTCTGCATGTCCCAGTCTTTCTTCTGCTCCATTTTTGCCAATTGTTTCTTGCATTATCGAATATCCAAATATCCCATCTATCCCTTCACCCCTCTCCTCGGTGCCCTGTTGCCAAACCACTGCACCCCCTGGAGCTGGAGATGTTTGATCCCCATGGGATGCCCAGGGCAGAGCCTCCTTAAAGCCCTCCTTAAAGGCTAATCTGGCATTGCACACCCTTGGGGACAGAGCTATAAAAGCCCAGCGTTTCCAGGGGCCAGCACTGCCTGGCTCAGCTATTTTCTCATCCTCAAAGGCCTCCTTCCTCCTCTGAGTGGGAATTTGCTGCTCACGTGTTGCAGGCTGCTCTGACTCACTGCAGCCTGGTTTTCCCCACGCTCCAAGCATGACTTTGCCCCTGGGTACCAAACCTTTCCCTGCCTGAGGGCTGCCCTGGTGTCCTAAACACATCCTGGAGTGTCACCCACTCTGCCCCTCCTTTCCTGCACTGCACAACCCCCCCCAGTCAGGGCTGGCTGGAATGAACTCATCTGCTGCGTGTCTCTGCATTCATCAAGATTTTTGGAGGCTATTTCTCTCGGCTCTGTTGCTTCCTCCCTGCTAAAATTGGGTTCTGCATCGGATCTGCCACGCTCCTAATGGGGAGGGTTAGCAAATCCTTTGGTGATGCCAAATATAAAGCAGCCATTGATCCTTTTCCATCTATTCCTTGCCAGACACAGCCCCCAGAGTGCTGCTGGCACTGGCCCGGCCCCGGGTCCCCACACAGGGCACAGCCCCACTGAGGGACACCACAGAGCACAGCTCTTGAGCCTCAGCAGGTCCCTAGAGCCTGAGGGAAGGGCTGAGAAGGCAAAGCCAGGCTTTGAATGCTAAATGGATAAAAAAACAGGGCACTTGACTCTATAAAAAATGCCTTAAAAATGAAAAAAAGGGAATGCCTGTCTCATGTGGTGGCTAGCATCAGTCCTGGGGTGCAGCATTATCAGCAGGGCTGTGATAAGGGGAGGAGTGCACACAGCCAGAGCCTGAATTCCCAGGGCTGCTCTTCCTGCTCCAGTTCCACCCTGAGAGGCCCCTCCTTTATTATACTGTGCTCCAGGAGGGACATTAGTGCAGTCTGGTTTATATCAATAAGTAAAAATACAGTTTTCAGGAGGAATTTCTTCACTGGAAGGATTGTCAGATGTTGGGAGTGCTGGAGTTAGCATCCCTGGAATTGTTCAATAAACAGCTGGAGATGGCACTCAGTGCTCTGGTTTGGGTGGCATGGGATTGTTGGGCCAAAGGTTGGACTTTCATGATCTTGGAGGTATTTTCCAACCTTAATGATTCCATGAAACACTCTGGGAATGCATGATGAGCAATGCTATAGCAAAAATTTGCATTATTAATTCCTTCCTTGTCTCCACCACTCTGAGTGAAAATCCAGCCCACAGCAGAGCCCATGGGATCAGAGCAGCCACTCACAGACCCTCAGCTCCCCTGGGGTCTCAGAGAAGAGACAAATTCCAATTTATTTTCTGCTCCTGTGATATGAGATCCCAAACTCACCACAAATGATCGATCTCAAGCTTTTGCTCTGTGTGTCCCAGTCTCTCTGCTGCTCCATTTTTGCCAATTGGTTCTTGCATTATTAATTGTAAGAACAGAAGGACTGCAAACACTGTGGGGTAAATACTTTTCCAGCCAAGTGGGAGCAGACCCCAGAGATGAGTTTTAGGCTGCAGGACAGACTGTGAGTTAAGCCAGGCTCTCTGGACCAGCTGAGCTGCTCCTACCACCAACGTAAGGCTTTGACATAACATCAGTAAAGTCACTCTCCTGAGGGAAATGAAAACCATTCTCAATACTGAAGTATAATCAACACTCTAGGAACAAAGCCTTTTAATGGCTAATTCAGATTACTCCTCAGGAATGAGAAGTACAGAGAGAATGAAACATTTAATTCTGGAAACACATTTTGCACCCAACACTCCCAGGCATCCCCCTGGGATGTGCATTCATCAGCTTGGGCTGGGTGTGTTTCCAGGACGTTCTTTGTGACCAAGATAATCCTCAGTTTGACTGAGGCTTTGACAAGCAGGGACTGGATTCACTGGGCTGTTGCAGTGCTGCCAGAGGGACAGGGCTGTACCAACAGGGACCCCCTGGTGGGTTTTCAGCACTGACCCTGTGAGGCCAGAGGCAGAGCAGCAGCAATGCTCCCATGCATCTCACCCCAGCTTTTCTCCATAACATCAGCAGGGTGGTATCCCTATGTAGCCTGCCCTAAAGGATGAAATTGAGGATGAAAAAAAAACATTCTTTGTTATTGCTCTCATTCATTGGGCTACATTTATTTTTCCACAAGGATTTATCCTCATGTCATAAATCAGTAATTCCTTCTCATTTTTCTCACGTGTTGCTCATGCAACGCTGCACCAGTGCCTGCAAACTTGATATTCCTGTGGTCAGCACGAGAGTCCGTGTGCCAGCACACCACAGAGGTTATTCAATCAGGGAATATGGGATTTTTCATGTCCTAAGGACTGAATTAAGAATAGCAAAACAACCAGAGCCAGGGTGATGCCTCCACTCCATCCCTGCACCCAGCTTGCCAAAGGCAGCACAAGTGTTCCACTGGTGTTGCTGAGATGCCTTTGAAGGCTGAGAAAGCTGATTTGCCTCTGCTGAGCTCTTTCTTGAGCCCCCACCACAGCTGGTGCCGATGAATTTCTTGTGATGGTGCTGCCAGGCTTCAAAAACCAGGCAGAGATTTGTGCCACAGGGTGTCAAATTAAAGTTTATCGTGGTCACTGAACCAGTAAGGCAAAGCCTCAGAGCATCACAAGCTCTCTGCAAAGCTCCTTCACATGAGTTATGCCCATCCCTGCTGTCAGTCCTGTACAAAACAACAATTTCCCTTCTTTCAGGACAAGGTTTAGGAAGTCCAGAATTGTAATGCCACTGTAACCCTGTGCAGGAAGCTGCAAAACTTGTCTGAAAGTGTTGTTCTTGTTTCCAAATCTGTTCCTGACCTCTCTACATTTATTTCCCGTGGCTGTGAAATTCTCTTTGACCTAATTGCAATTCCCACTTGGTATTTTGGCGCTGGCAATGGAGATGTAGAGCTGCTGAAGAGAAAGTGTGTCAGGTGCACTGTGGTCACCTCTGCCTCCCAGAGCAGAGAGGAGCAGACGAGGGCTGCAGGCACTGGGATCATTTTACATCTAAGCCAGTGTTTAATTCTCCTAACAGCCCCAAGATTGCAGGAGCTCAAAGCTTTACACCAAGGATTAAGAAACCTCCTAAATATGGGCTTGTTGCAGGGAAGGTAAAAGAACAACAGAGTCTCTGAGAACTGTTCTTGAAAAACATTTATTTCTGTAATGGATTTACAGCGCTGACTCCCAAGCCCCACAGTCTCTCCCACCATGTAATTCTGGGGACAGTTACCTTTGATGGGAAAACAAAAGCCATACAAAGAAGCCCCCACAAATAAACAAGTTTGGTACCAAACAGAGCCCAGACTCTCCCAGCTTCTCTGCTGTTGAATATTTAACCCCAGCTGGGATGGAGTTACCCTGCTCCATCCCTCGGTCCCAGCTGGAGGATGTTCACTGCCAAAGGCCCCAAAGAGCTGAAGATGTTGTGTTTAACTACAAAATAACCAGGGGGGGACATGGGCAGGGAAGGATTCAGCAGCTGCTGTTTGTTTTTTTTTCAGACATCATTGAAAAAGGAAATCTATGCATTTCAGTTTCACCTCCTGAGCCCCAGCATTAGGAAAGTCAGATACAAACCCAGAGACCAACGTACACAAAATAGTGACCAAGTGTCCAGACATTTCTAAGCCCCTCAGTTTACTGTGCTGTGATACCTCCAAAAAGCAACAAAACCCGCTTTAGGATTGTGGTGGATCTTATTTTTAAGAGAGGGAGGGACAGAGATGCAGCACAGAGCATAGCAACTGTCAAGCAATGTTTAAGGCAAATTTATTCCCATTTATTCGGAGTCAAAGACATTTTTTTGTTTGTTGGCTTTGTTGTTTAAGCTGTTAGATAACATCTCAGCTGGACATTTCTGCTTAGGTGATTTAATTAAAGTTTGAGGGAAGTCATCTCAAGCTGATCTGAGCCTAGAACAGCAAATAATGTTATTCCCAAGAATATCAGTCAAAACAAATTTTTCAAAAATTAAAGTAATTGATGTTCAGAACTCCCCCAAAACTCTTCCCTCGAGACCAGGCTGAGCCCAAATAAAACACACAGACATGAAGAAGGACACAGTGGCAAGCCTCTACAAACACAGGGCTGAATAGGACCAAAGCAGAGCCAAACCTAAATTCCACAGGTGTGAGAACACGGACAGAGTTATGAGTAAAAAAAAGGGAGAAAAAACGAAAAACAGAGCCCCAGAGAGGAATGTTTCATGAGAGAGAATGGAAAATAAAAGTCCACTGTATGCAAAAAAGGGAGTTCTTAGGTGCAGCCACAGAAAGCTGGGGAGTTCAGTTGCCTCATCTCTCAGGTGTGTTAGTTTGTTGTGCCTTTGCCCTCCCTTTGAGATCCAGGTGGTGATGCCAGGAGGTTCCTGCCTTTACTCAGTCTGTGCATCATAATTCGCCCCCCCTGCTTTCTTCAGCTCGTTCTTGATGTAATCCTCGTCCAGCTCTTTGTGGTCACTGATCACAAATTCTTTGGCAAAGTTCTGCAGGAGATAAAGAAAAAGCCAGTTAAAAAAGGGGGATATTTTCTGAGTAGGTGAATGAAGGTGGATATCCAGCTTCTCTGGGTGTCTGAGCTGCATACCCCAATCTCCTGTGGCTGGGATGATAAACAGAGAGCTGTGGATGAGGCAGAGGACCAGCGAAGGCAAAACCCAACACTTAACCTGGAAAAATGTTATGAATCTACTTCCACAGTCACTGGCTGCGAGACCCAACCCAGGGGTGCAGCAGCTCTTCCTGGAGATGCCCAGGCCAGGTTAGGTCAAGTTCCCTAAGTAGTGTGTGAACTAAAACACTCAAAATTATTGACCTCCTGACCACCACTGACCCTCAGCATAATCTTGGGCAAGTCACTAATCCTCTCTGTGCCCCTTCTTCTAAAAAAAGGGCAGCACCATAGCAGAGGTGCACACTGTGGTGTCACACCTGCCAGCTGAGGGGAGAGTGCCTCTGTGAAAGACTGAGCAGCACAGGGATGGCACCAGGAGCAAAAACAGCTCCCTCCGTGGATTTAGGGACTCCTAAAGCACAGACACAGCTCCCTCAGTGGATTTAGGGACCCCTAAAACACAGACACAGCTCCCTCAGTGGATTAGGGACTCCTAAAACACAGACACAGCTCCCTCAGTGGATTTAGGTGCCCCTAAAACACAGACACAGCTCCCTCAGTGGATCTAGGGACCCCTAAAACACAGACACAGCTCCCTCTGGATTTAGGGACCCCTAAAACACAGACACAGCTCCCTCAGTGGATTTAGGGACCCCTAAAACACAGACACAGCTCCCTCAGTGGATTTAATGCCTCCCAAAATTGCAGCACAGCTCTCTCAGTGGATTTAGTGCCTCCTGCCCTCATCTCCAGCACACACCATGGCCAAAGCCACCATCCTGCCCCGGACAGGTGTTCCCAGGCTCTGCCCTGTGCTGTGTGATCCCAAGTGACCTCTGAGGATGAATGCACTCGTGTGCTGCAGGGCACCCTCCTCCCTGCTCGAGAGCTCTCTGCAGTCCTGGGAGCTGGGCAGGCCCCGGGCAGCGTGCTGGGATGTGAGGCTGTGAACACAGAAAACCTTTCTGGGAGCAGAATGGGATCCCAGGGTGCCTTGAGGGCTCTTGTCAGAGCAGTGGCACCTCGGGGATTTTTCCCCTTGTGGGGGCTGTCCTTCCTGCCTCACAGCAGGGCTGGCATGGCCTCCATGTGTGTGCACAGCCATTTCTGCCAACAGGCTGTTTGCTGCTTGCTTTAGCATTTTCCTCCCCTTCCTAACCACAACTGAGAGCGCTGCATGAGCCTCCCTTCCCCCACCCCACTGAGCTTTAGCCAGCCTGACAAACACAAGCATCCACCAAAAATAAGAATTAAAATCCCAACAGCTTTGCCGTGACGTCTCAGGAAATCTGCAATGCCCGAATCCCTGGGCAGAGTTCCCCAAAAGGTGATGGGAGAAGGAGGCAAGGTTTTGGGAGAGCAGCAGGCACCTTGTGCTGGTCTCCCTGGCACTGGAATTGCCCTGGCACAACGGGAAGGGGGGGTTCTAATTGGTTTCAGACTCTAAGCCATGGGAGAGCTCTTTATTTGGCAGCGTCTCGAGGGTCTCAGTTCGGGATCAGAGCCGGGTGAAGGAGGGGGTGGAGGAGGATGCAGCTTGCAGGAGCCTCAGCACCTCTTTCACGCGGTGGGAGAAATGGAAAGGAGAGGGAATCAGCTCCCTCCTCCCCCCACCAGTCCCCCGGGCTGTGGCTGATCCTGTTTCACACTGCAGGAAATCCTCCGAGCAGCTCCGGAGCCCTGTCTGCTCTGCTCTGCCTGACGGGCAGCTACACAAAATCCTCGGGAATAACATCCCTGCTCCTCTGCCCACAGTGGTCAGGTTTTCTGGCCATGTGGACAACACAGGCACTCATCCACGGCTTGGCAGAGTCCAGGGAAAATGGGAAAGACATTGCTTTTTAGAGAAAAACAAATCCTTTTTTCCTTTTTTTTCCTTTTTTTTTCTGGGGGGGGGGGCTGTGAGTGGGATGGGTATAAAGAGGCAAACTGCCCAAACCATCAGATTTAGTCATGCTCACGAGTGTCCTACTTCCAGGTCTCCAGGATGAGACCTCTGCAAAGCTCAGCTCTTGCTAAGACCGTCCCCAGGATTTTCAGCTGTTTGATGCTCACTGAGGTGTGCAACCTACGTGAGTTTTGAGCTGAGCCTTTTCAATTCCTTTTCCATGGTACCAGGTTTAACAAATTTTCCCCACCTCGGGAAGCAGATTATCCAGGACTACCTGATTTCAGGGTGAGTCTTTGCTCTGCTTTAGTGAGAACTGAGGCAGATCCATAAAACCATTTCTGAGGGGGTTTCCATGAAAAGTGTATTTTATAAATGTGGGGAGGATTTTCTTCAATGCCCACTCTGCAGAATCCAGCTGATTCTGAACTTAAAACTGCAAGTGCACTCTTGCCCAAACAGAGGATAACTAATTACATGTGCCACAAAGCAAATATGATTACTCAGATGCCTTCTCAACTAAACACTTACCCAGATGGCCCCTGGGTGATGATCTGTGGGCATCAGCCACGATTTCACATCAGCACCACCAAGACACCTTGCCAGGAGTGAGCAGTATCCCCCTAGCAGTGGCCAGATGGGTTCTGCTCCCAGGCACTCTTAAATATCCTCTTAGCTGACTGGGCCACCTCTTGTGCCAGATTTGTACCCTCAGAGTGCAATCTGGGTCACTGCTATTAATAACTCTGCTTTATTCCAGTCTCTCAGGGTCCTCCTCAGCTCCTCACTCCAGCTCTCACCCACCACGCTGTCTCCTCAGTTCTGGCCCCAAGGAGGGAAGATGCTCTGGGTGAGTTTGGTGCCTGGAATTTCTGATTTTAACGTCCTGTTTGACCTTCCCCAGCCACAGGCTCCCTCATCACTCTGAATTTACTGTCTGAGCTCTCTGGGGCTGAGCTTTTGTCCAGGGTGCAAGTCTTAAGGCACAGTGCATAACTCTGATGCTTGGGCCCTTGATTTGCTGACATATGTCTTCATCTTACATCCTCCACTTCCTTTTCCCTCTCCTCCCCCCAACCCCAGGCTTTCTACAACCACAGCAAGCCCTGCCAGTGAATTCTAGCCTTTGTCTTCACCCCAGTCACCAGCAGCCTCCAGATAACCAAAAACAATGATGCCATTTATCTTAATCACTCTCACAACACAACAGTGAGCAAGCACAGTCTCTTTGCTTTGCCTCTCAAACCAGTGAACAGGACACAGAAATACTGAGGTTCACTCGTGGTTCTCCAATGGCACCAGCTCCTCTTTGTGCCTGAGCAGCAAAGGGTCTCAGTTTTGGAATCCCTTCCCCTGTGTCAGCCTCCACAGCAGGTACAGACTGGAAGGGCTCCAGCAAGGAAGGAGCTGCATCCCTCCCTGGGAAGCACGAAATTCGTGCAGAAAGCTCAATCCTTCTCTTCCAACCAACTTAAAGGGGGAAAGAAAAGGGTGGAGTAGATTTTCTTCCACTTCCAGGCCCTGAATGTTTAGCATATGTGCCATAAAATTTCCCTGATTTGCCCAAGGGAAAATTAGTGTGGTACAGAAATTGGACCAAACTAGGTCTGCAGAGGCCTTTATAAATCTCAGCTAGCAAAGCCTGAAGCCAGGAGTAAAATCCTTGTATGGTCTACAGACACTTGGGTTCTCAGCAGATGCTGCCAGGTAGCTGAGCAGCTTCTGGCCATTTTTTATTTATTTTATTTTTCCTGGAGCTTGGAGCAGCTTCTGCTGATGTTCAAAATCCTCAGTTTTCCTGTGCTTTATGTCACCACTCCCATCCACTGGCCAGCTCATCCTCAGTGCACATGCAGTGGAAAGGAGATGACATCTCCCAGGTTCCTATTCCAGCAGGGTCTGAGTCCCAGGCCCACAGCAAACCTGCTCCTGAACTCAGCTGTCAGACTCCAAGCTCAGCAAAAACCCTCTCTTCAAATCTGCTCCCTGCCAATTTTACATGGATCAGCTCCAGACTCTGAGAGAAGCCAGTCCAAACCTCTGGCAAACACTTGTCTCAGCAATGGGAGCTGCATTTCAGCTGCTCTGCAAATTCTGTCTGTGCTTCATCCCACTGGAAGAGTCACAAGTCTGTGTGTCAGACACAGGGTGGTGAGGAGCTGCTGATTCTGACCCTGTTCTCTAGACTAGGGGCTCGTGTAAACCCACACCCATTTGGTATGGTCATTACAGTAAACCAGAACAGGAAAAACAGACAAAAGGGAGAATTTAGTTTGCCTTCCCAGCAGGATGTCACCCTCACGAGTAGCTCTCAAAGCTGTTCCCTGTGAGTTTGATTTCCTGACTGTCTCTAACAAAGCCGGCTCCGCTTCTGGTTTAATTTAGCCATTTAATCTTCTGGTCAGGACTCTGTACTGATAGGAGAAACCAAAGCACATAGAGGGAATTCTGTGTGATCCCAAGATCAGGGACAGGGACCCCATCAGTGGGTGCTCCCTCATGGGACACCATCATCAGTGGAGTGAGGAATCCAGAGGAAAAGGGAAAGGTGAGCAAAAAGCAGATCTGGATGTGAGCTGAAAGCAGGAACTCAGTAGAGCTGTTGACACCACAAAAGCCAGATGAATTCCTCACCAAAAATAATGATGAATAAAATGCCTTGAATATTTGCTCACAGAAACAGAGCTGTTTTACCCTGAATATGAATTAGGGGAAAAACAGAGCACATGATTTTGTGGGGGAAGGAGTGCTGATGGAAACAGAGAGAGTCAAAATCCATGGAAAATCAGACAAATTGGCAAAGACTGAGCAGTCCCTTTGCTGGGAGAGTCCTGCAGGACATGAATTCAACCCTGCCAGGAGAAGGACCCCAATGCTGCCTAAGGAAGAGTTAAAATCTCCTGGTAGGAAATGCAAGTCATGAAGGGCAACGAGTTCACAGAGAGGAAGGAACACTCAGAGGGAAACCAGGTCCTGTTTCCAGTTCTTTGGTGTTTACACCAAACCCCTCCTGTTTCAGCACTGAGTGCCACTGCCAGTGCCACCACCCCTGTGCTGGGGCTCATCCTTGCTCTGGGGACCAACGTGCAGCTGTGCAGGGGACACCAGAGCTGTGGGGTGGCTCTGCACACACCTGCCAGGTCACCCTGTGCACAAGGTGACCCACGGCTGCTGCCAGACAGACAGACACAGCCTTGCAGGAGTCACTGTTCCATAAAGTTCCCAGTTGTTTGGATTGTTCTAGGGGTAGCTTTAGGCTCTACCCCAGAAATGATCTCCCAAACATCTTAAGCAACCGCATGCAATGGGAAATTTTGTGCCACTTCTTCCCCCATTAGATCTCCTTGGCATGGAGAGAGGCCCTGAGGAAAAAAGATGGAATTGTGCATCCCCCTACTCCCTGTCTCCATTTGCACAGCAGCCTCACACACTTAGCCAGACCCTTAAGAAGATACAGGTAAATACTTGTTCCTCATCCTGGCCTTACTTCTAATCTGCTCCCAGCTGAACTGCTTGGACCAGCCTGAGCCAAGATTTCCAGCTGAGTTAAGGAGGAAGGATGGAAAAATAAATGGCTATGGGAAAAAAAAAAAAAGCTCCTGATAGTTCTTTAAATGGATTTTTCTACAATCCAAAAGAAATACAATAAACTCAAAACCCATTTTCCAACAACATTAAAGAGGCAATAAGCACAGGTCCAAGTAGGGCCAGAAGACCTGGCTCTGTTCTGGCACAGATCAGAACTACAGCTATTTGTAGCAGATGAGATCCATCCCTGTCACTTTACAGTTATTACAGCTAAAAATCAATTGTCTTTTCTTTCTGAGAGGTTTTCTGGCAGCCTCCTGCACTCACTCTCAGCACAGCTTCCCAAACCTCCTCCCCAGGGATTTCACAGCACCTGCTCCCCCTTGCAAGGGGGGAACACAAAAGCCAGGGCAGCCCAGCTCCTCTCTCTGCCCTGCAATAGTTCAGCCCAGAATCTGCTCCTCACCAGACAATGTCCCTGGTGTTTTCCTTAAGGCAGGTGCTTCTGGGAGCCACCCCTGTGTGGGATCCTCTTTATGCCAGGGCTGGGTTGTGCCTGAGCTGGCTGGCTTTCACTGTGTCTCCCAGGAACAGCACAATTTATTGGTGTTTGTTCAGCTCTGAGCAGAGCCCAGCCCCAGCACAGGATGTAAAACAGGAATCCCCTCACACTTTGGTCTTAAATAAAGACCAACAATTGCTTTGACAAACAGCACAAGACTGTGAGAGCCCTTCAGGTTTTGCTGAGGGCTTCTCAGAGTGAAGAGCTGCTCTTCTGGAATCCCAACCTGTCCCTTGTGTAGATCAAAGCTGTACAAAAAGCCTCCTTGTGCCACCCTTCCACAGGGTGAGTGCACCTGTGGGCCCAACAGCCCATTCAGGGTTTGCAGACAAAAAAACTCCCACCTTAGGGTACTCCTGATTCCAAAACATGAACCAACACTGACCCAGAGTTGTAAAAAAAAACCCAAGTGTGCTTTTCTGTGTATAACTCACATCTCAAATAATCTCTGTAAAAAACTGAAGACTGAGAATGTACCTGAAGGTCAAGGGAACTATAAAGAGTGAAATAGCTCTGGGATAAATTCCCTCCATTAAATTTCAGTTGGACTTTCTTGTCCTTGTTTATTTTCACAGATTATCTGCAAGGTCACAGGCATAAAAAGAAGAAAATAGTTCTGCTTTTATCTCACTCCACTCAGAGGGATTCAGTTGCATATCAAGAGCTATTCAAAATACTTGTCAAGATAATTTCTTCTGGACAGGAGATCACCATTGCTGTGACATTCAGAAATGCTTTGCAGGGGTTCATAGACAAGGTTGCTCAGTAAAAGTGATTGAGCACCAGTTGTATTGGTTTTGTATTTTTGTACAGACTAATTGGAATATGAAAGCTTTTAAGTAACAGCCAAGAATGGTTAATGCTCCACCAGATTATTAACTTGTACAGACTACTAATCAAAGATGAAACAAGTGAAATTGCAAATTATATGTAACAGACCTAGGGACAGATCTGAGCACAGTGCTCAGGAATGCTATTCAGCTCAACAGGAATACATTGTCTAAACAGATTTTAAAGAAAATCTTGGGCTTAGTGACTCATATGAGAGTCATTCATTAGTACTCTATAATTTAATCTTCTGCTACAATTACACAGTTTCAGCTGCTTCCCATGAGCAGGAACTTGCTCTCCTATCTCTCAGGTGTCGTTCTGGAAGTTTCTTTAGAGAACAGACCCCTCGGAGTCACTGTCATTTTGAAATATTTAGCACCAGAGTTTATCTTCTGGAAGGACAGGAATGTATTATCCTCTTCATTCTGCTTATCCAAATGTAATCTTCTGTATCATACAAACTACCAGAGAGTTGAGGGGGTTCCATTCTCACCCTTCACAGTGTCCTGTTGGCAGATTTCTTTACACAGGCAAGAGCTCAGTTATTGAGGGAGATTAATTTAATCATCAGCCTGTTCTCCAGGAGCACAAACAAACCCATTCTCCAGGCTCTGGCCAGCTGGTTCTGTTTCATTGGAAGAGCTAATCTTGTTTTAAATATTTCTCCAGGAGAAACATTCCAAACATCAGCATCCTCTCCATCACAGCCAGGTTTCAGCTGTGGCTCTGTGCAGCCTCCCAAGAGTCACTTCTCTCCTGGCTGGTGTTTGTTCTCACTTGGACTGAGCACATTTCTCTTTCCCCTGCTACACCCAAGGCCAAACAAAGCCTGTTCACATCTAGTTAGCTATTAAGAGTTGCTGGTTAATTGGTACGATAGGGACTTCAGACTCTGGGTGATTAGCTCCACAAATTCACCGTGCAAAGACAAAAGGCCTCCGGAGAAGTTTAAACAAGGGTGTGGGGTTTTCCTGTTTGATTTTACCTGCTCAACTTAATGCTGCCCATGATCATTCAATAACGAATTATTTCCATATCAAGGAAGGGGATGGGAGACATCTCAGTGGTGACGAGGAGGGGAGTGCAGAAATTCCCTCCTCATGAAATAGCTAAGGCAGCCTTGAGCTCAAAAGGTGTTTCTTTATGCCTGAGTGCTCAAAGGGCAGATGTTAAGTCTTCCTGAGAGGAAGACAGGCAATAGGAAACTGTCTCCCTTTTAAAGGATTAACTCCTAAGTTGGAGGATGAGCCAATCCTTCCCTCTCCCTCCCTCCTGCACAGAAAACAGCCAAGGGAGCTGGTGGTTAGGAGCATAAGGAAAGGGTTACCTGTACTACTTCCTTGACCAGAGTCTTGTCAGTCCCAGTTTTGGCTCTCTGCAGGCCACTGACATCCTCTCCAATCCAGGTGATGAGGGCAAACTTGACTCTCTTGCTCATGGCATCGCCGGTGGTGAATCGCACAAAGCCGAACAATCGCACGTCATCTGTGGGGCAAAAAAGGGACAAAGGGATTAAAACCAGGAGCATCCCTGCCTTCCCCTGCCCCAGGGTGAGCCCATTGCTCTCAAACACCAAGGCAAGGCGCTGATCCCGTGTTTCAATGCCAGCATTTGGGAACCAGGGGCTCTGCTCATACACCCTGTGCTGCCAAGGTGTGCTTTGCCCGTGTTAGCTCTGCCTCTTCTGGGTTCTCTGAGTTACTGGGAGGGAACTGGCTGTGCTGGACACCCCACATCACAGTGGAAATGGCTAAAATCCAGCCAGCAGGCAGGTCAAGAGCACAGAGCTAACCCCAGTTACACATTCAGCCAAAGGATTCATCTGCAGGTCTGGTGAAAAAGGGAAGACAGTGATGTCCTGGTGTCTCTTACAGAATAGCAGGATTGGGGTCACACTTTATAACAGTGCCAGAAATTGGCCATAGTGCAAACCTGATCTTTGTCCCTCCTTCCATCCATTTCTCATTCATCTGTAGTATGAGTTTACAAGAAGGAAGGGAGAAGAAGGAGGACAAGAAAAATCTGCAATTACTTGCCCAGGTGTGTTCTTCTACTCCATCCAAAGCCCTGGGGGAAAAAGTCCTGGATTTTAGATCTGTGCTGATCTTTGTTCCTCAGCTGGTTTGTGCTGCATCACTCCAGACTAATTTAGCCTGGCCATACGTGTGACAACCTTGTAGGCTCTTATCTCAGAGAGCTCCTTCCTCCATGTCCTGGGCACTCATGGAGCCAGGAGAGATCCATGATCCTTCCTGATCAGCAGCACCATCCCCCTGCACCCCCAGGCCCCGAGGGGTGCTGGAGCCTTGCACCAGGAGTGGCAGAAAGCAGAGCAGATGGACATTTGTGCAATTGTGGGATACTCCTGACCATGGCTTCATCTCTCAGAGGTCACTCGAGGCCTTTTGAAGGAGGTGGCTCCAACCAGAAGAACAAAGCTGCTGTTTGAGAAGGCTCCTGGTAATCCTGGCACACTTGTTGTGACCAGTTCACTGTGCCTTAGAGGGATTTGCTGGGCTGACTAATTGCCAGGTGAAAATGTAGGCTCCAGGTGTAGGAACGACTGCCAACATCCCCAGCACGCTCCATGAGCAGCCAGGAGAGCCCCAAGAGCTCTGGAGACAGGAGAAGCAGCTCTAAATTGCTCATCCCCCAAAAACAAGCTGCTGGAAATCAATATTTTAAAAAAACTAAAAATGGGGATATTCTCTGCAGGCTGACATATCTCAAAACTTCTTTAACATTTTGATTTGCCAAAGTGTGGACAAATTCCCCTTGATAAAAAAGAAGACTTTTCTAAATCTGAAAAAAATCCACCTCTGCTCTCCCTGTTTTGTTCTCTCTGTTCTTTTTTATTTATTTTTTTTTGTCACTGACTGAGTAATACTGGGCAAACTGGAAAATGGATGTAAGGGGGGGGTGTGTGAGCCAGTACAGTGCTCAAAACAAACTCCTCTGAAGGTTTCAAAATAGAAACAAAGAGAAAGATCTTATTCAGAGGAAAAATCCAGGAAGGAGAGAAAGAGCAGGCACACAATGCAGGCAAACAGAACTTCTCTCTCTGTTACCCTGCTACTGGTGAGAGTAAGAAAAGCACGTGGAGACTCCTGGTTCTGACAGTAAATCCTCTTCCCAAGATTGATTAGAAGCATAAATGAAGCGACAGCCAGGAAATACCCAAGGTGAAGCGAGACAGTAAATCCCCTAAAGTTACAATGAACAGATCCAGGAGCGAGCCTGGCTTCCCCAGCTCTGACAGCAAAGGAGGCCACTCTGCCCAGAATTGTTCTGGGGCTCCTCTGGGAACAGTCCTGGAACGTCCTTTAATGTCCTGGAGTGCTGGGACCTGCTGCCCTGCCTTGGTGTCACTGCCCTTCCCACCTCAGTCCCCACCCTGAGCTGTGGGGTTTCATCCCTGCCCCTCCTGTCACAGAGCCTGGACACTGGAAAATGCCCCTTTACAATGAAGAGAAGGGAAAAAGGTAATGGATGGGAAAAAACAGTGCTTTCATAGCAGCACATGGGGGAAGTTCCAGGGATGCCCCATGCCTGGAAGTGTCCAAGGCCAGGTTGGATGGAGCTTGAAGCAACCTGGGACAGTGGAAGGTGTCTCTGCTTATGATAGGGCTGGAGTAAGGTGATTTTTAAGGCTCCTTCCAGCAAAAACCATTCTGGGATTCTGTGGATTTGTCTGTCAGAGTAAATTCCATTTTACATGAACCCACAGCTCAATGGCAGCAGCAGGATTTGTTTCTCAGCAGAACTTTCAGAGCTTTCCCATCCTGCTCAAAAGCAGCTCCATGACACTAAGGAGAGCCAAATCCAGCAATTCCAGCTTTTATCCAGGAGATCACCTGAGCATGAGCAACCCTCACTTCACCGTGTTCAGTCCCACAAAGTTTAACGAGCACCTGAGGCTGGCCTGGGGCTCTGAATCACCTCTTGGGCTGACTTTTCCTGGGGCTGCTTCACTTGTGGGGGCTTGAAGGGGTCACACCCCAGCTGGGTCCTGTCTCCTCCTGTCTCCCCACGGAGTTTGCATCCCAGCTGGAGGCTGTTCAGCTGCCACAGCTTTCAGCCCAGGATATTTAGCACAAATGTGATGCCTTAGCTCGCTGTGCCTGTGTGGATCCCCCTGCACACAAAGCTGGGAGGGAATGTGGATTGGAGCCCTGAGCAATTAACGTGTCTCTGTTCCTAAAAGGGCACCAGGGACGGATGGAGAGGTTTTTAGCTCTAGCTCAGCCTGGGTATAAGCCTCTCCAACTGCAGGTCAAAATCCCTGAGCAGAAGTGGCTGAGTTTCACAATTAGTCTGCAGCGTGTTCGGAGTGATAAGGGGATCAAAACACGAGTTCTCTCCTGCTCCCAGATTTCCTCTTTCACAGTTAATCAGTTCTACCCTGCCAGATCAACTCCCCACGCTGGAAGTCATCAATGCCATCAGTGCCAATTCCCAGAGAAATCTCGGGGCATTAGCATCCCCCACCCCCTGCTCACACAAAACCACTCGCGGTGCTTTTAGGAATTTGCTGGGAGTGAGGGGAGCAGAACGAATCAGAAGGAGACAGCATAGGTTTGCCCTGAAAGAGGAAATCCTGCCTGGTGCTGTGCAGCCCCCTCCCCACCACTGAGATGTGAATTCCAGGGCAGGGAGAAGAGATTAGCTGATGTGAGGAGAACAAAAATAGCAGCTTTATTTGAGACTGCACAAGAGCCAAACAGCAGAAATTAACAACGTTAATTCAATTAATACCACGACTCCTTTCATAATGGCTGGACAAACAATGAGCAGCACAATGAATGCCTTAACGAGCATCACTTGGTATTTCTCTCCAAACTCTGTATTTATCACTAAGGCAGGATTTTCCAAACATTCTGATGAAGCTGTCCTTGGCTGTCAACAAACCTTGATGCCAAACTACAGAGATTTCCTTCATGGTGTCCTTCCCTTTCTCTACATCCACTCAAGTGCTTTGGTTCAGCTGTTTCCCCGTTAGATTAAAATGCAGTGCGTCATCAGCAAGAGATAATAGCTGCAGGAAAGAAATTCACTGTCAGGCCCTCACCGTTCTCAGGCTGAGGGCTCTGAATGGCCCACCAGAGCTGTGTCATGATGAGAACAGCTCCCAGCTTCACCTGCCTGCTGGACCAAGGTCACAGGCAGCAAGGCAGGTGAGGGACTGACCAGCTTTTGTCTTCTGTCCAACGCGAATCACTACGGCGCATGACAGGTTCCGTGGAGATTTAATTTGTTTGCTTCAATTGGATTAATTTGAGATTAATTTGTCAATTTTCCACCTCTTCAGTCAGCCCTGTTGTCACGTGGCTGCAAGTGCAGGCAGAAATGTTCCCTACCTTTCCTATTCTGGTTTTTTCCTCCTAAACTCTGCACTGAGCCCACAGATCTCGTGCAGGGCTGCCTTGCCTCACCCCAACGTGTTCATTAAATCATCTCAGATACATCTGACCACAAGACCACCACAGGGCTTTGCTGGGGCACCAAACCCTCTCCAGGTGACTCGGGGTGGCTGATGTGAGCATAACAATAAAAATGAAACATAGAGAAACACTGAATTACTTGCTAGTAAAATCGAAACCAATTCCGATTAAATAAGATCCAAACTCGATAGAATTACTTTTAACAGAAATAAAGCTTAACAAAATGAAATTAATAAAACCTAACTTTATAAAAATGAATATCACTTAAATTTAACAGCAGTAAAGCTCTACCTTATTATAATCTTATTTGTAAATTCATATAAAAACACTAAAGGATTAAGTCAATATCTATAAACCTAATTTATTTTGATACTATTAAACAGAAAGGCACTAAAAATTGAAACACTGGAGGGATTAAAAGATAAAAAGAAAAACCGTTATGAATTGGGTTTTATGACAATAGGTAGGTTCATCTACAGGCTGATGTGAGCAGGGAAAATGCCCAGGGAAAATGACCCCACTGGACCCTTCTCTGGTCCAGTGAAGCCACCCAGGGGTTGCTGCTGCCCCAGGGACAGTCAGGATTTCCTTCCTGAGCTGGGGGATCCTGAGGGCAGAGTGGGAGCAGAAGGGGAGCAGAGGGCAGGAATGGTGGTGTTGTTTGGCCAGAAGGGCCAGGCAAGCCCCAAAACAAAGGGCAGGCAAAAGGTGCAAAGCTCTCCCTTCCCTGCTCCATCCCCCCAGGGGATGGCAAAGGCAGACCCCCAGCCACAATTTAATGAAACATCACAAAATCAAAGAGTTCCCATCGCTGCCAGCCTTGACCTGAGGAGTTACTGGCACAAAAATCGGTGAGAATATTCCCTAAAGCCACACCCTGGCCACAGGCTGAGCCTGGGGACCGCTGTGACCCTGCCAAGAGCACGTCCACACGGGCAGGGAGGGCACAGGGGCAGGGTGACAAATTCCATAAGCCACCCGTGGCCCCAGGTCTTCCTTTAAATAGCCAGCAAGGGAAAGCAGGAGAGGAGAACACTGAAGAGGAAAAACAAAAGCAGTAGGAGATTGATTGACAAGGCCCATTTTAGCAACTTAAGATGCAGCCACATGCAGATAAGCACCTATCTCATTATATGTCCTCGTGTGTTTTTACAAATCTCCCCTACAACCTCAGGTGCCAACGTAACCTTGGTGATCTCTCAACTCACAGCTCCCACATTTTCAGTGTGCAGCCCAGGCTTTCTGGGACAATGGATCTAAACCCCAAAAAACTTGTATTTTTATTAGCAGCCAATTCTGTTTCTTATTTTCTAATATTTTATGTCAACCCCAAATGATTTTTTAGAGTATTTATTTCAGACCAAAGATTTTTCTGTTCTTCCTGCTGCTGAATGCCCTGTGTGGTTTTGGGCTGATCTTTTCAGACACATGAATAACTATCCCATTTCATGCTGTCATTGCAATTATTTATCTGCACTGGGGCTTTCCAAATAAAAGGCTCATTATTTCTTTTGTCAGAGATGCATTGAAAACAGCTGTTCCCATATGGCATGGGGAGGGGCGGAGTGGAAATACAGTCTTTTGACCACTCCATTGCTTAATGGCAGAATACTCTCTAAAAAAAATGAAATTAAACCACAGGCAGAGCCAATGTGATGCTCTGCTGCTTCATAATACAGACACTGAGGCAATGTCCAGGGCAGTCAGGTACAACAGACACACACTAAAGTTCCACAGGATCTTACTTAGTTGTAACTCTTGAAGCTTCCACTCTTCTTAGCAATAGCATCACCAGCCCAGTTATGAGATTTTGAAATTAAAAACATCAAAAACAAAAATCCTAAGAGCAAGTCACATCCTTCCATACAGTAACCTTCAACTCTTATCTCTTTCTGGCTTTAAATGCACCAGCTCAGCTGCTTTTTTTCCAAGTGTACTGATGGCACGTAGTACTAACCACCAAATTAATGCTTCCTCTGGAGCCAGGCCATCTGCAGAGGCAAGAGCTGGAACTGGGAAGTAAAATGGATCAGAAGCCTTGAATTAACTCCATGTTTAATGTAGAGGTAATCTGTGCTGTTAAGCCCAACCAAAACAGCCCTCAGCCAGAAGACACAGGGGGTTTCATGACCCTGACACAGTGACTGTCCTGGACTTTGGTCTCCAGACTCCCAGATCAGCCAAGGGCCAGCACAGGCAGCACTTTGGCCATTGCAGGACTGCAAGGGGAGCAGCCCCCAGCAGCCACCTCTGAATCACACAAGGATGTGCCAAACCAACCTGATGAGGCTCAAAGCAGCCTCCTCAGCTTTACTTTGAGATAGGCTGGAGGAGAGGGGCTCACACACCTGGGGCTGGCCTTTGGGGGCCAGGGAAGATGAATGCCTGGCTCTAAAGCAGGGTCTGCTGCCTCCCAGGCAGTGTTTGAGGTGTCTTGAGACAAGCAGACCTCGGCAGCGACAGCACGATCGTGACTGACAGCCAGAAGTGCAGGGTCCAGGCTGTGTTTGCAGCATCACCCTGCACAAAGGGGCACTGAAGGAGCTCTTCTGTCCACATTTCCTTCCTCTGAGAGTGGCAACTGCTGTCCCCAAACGGGGATGGTGGAAACGTAATAGTTTAATGATGCTGTTTGTTCTTTCTGCTCCTACACAGAGCTTAGTGAAGATCTAAGGAAGAAGAGGCCCCCAGGCCAGGATCTGATGCAGGTCTGGTGTGGGACCTGCTCAGCAGAGGAGGAACGAGCCCCCAGCAGGGGCAGCAGCAGCTCCTGGCTCAGGGCCCCAGCTCAGCACCTCTGCCACGAGTGCTCCTGGGGGGCTGGAGGGGTGCTCAGCTGGTTTCTGACACGGCCTCCCTGATCTGCTGCTTCCTCTAAAAGAAGCAATTTCAGTTTCTCTCCTTTCCCTCCACGCTGGCTCCCCGAGGAGGTTTGCACTCAGTGATGGGCATGGAAAGGGTGATGGATGTGGGGAAAAAAGCAAAAATACAGCCCTGTTACCAACAGCCCCTTGCAGCCCCCTGACATCTGTCACTGCACGAGGCAGGACATCCACCACAGGCAGATAAATATCTGCCAAACTGGTACCAGAGCCCGTCCCGGTCCTCCCAGAGGCACAGGAATCGGCACAGTGACCCCGCCCGTGCCCGGCAGGGGAGCAACGCGGACCAAGGTGCTTTTAATGAGAATGGCTCTTAAAGAAAGCGGGGACACGGATGTTTGCAGCTCAGAGCAGCGCTGGAATAGCCGGGGCAGGCAGCGGAACAGAGCGAGCTCTCACCGTGACTCTTTGCAATCCCAGCTCCTGCTCTCACCTCCAGCCACCAAGTGATGCTCAGCTGCTACCAGAGGCAGCTGCAGCGCCTTGTGGCTTTCAGGGCAGTGTTTCTCACACAACAGGGATTCAAAACAAGGAAGTTTATTCTGTCACCAAGGTTTTTTTAAATTTTTAATCGCATTGTCCGAAGCATTGATAGCAGCTCTTCTGCCCTCCAGTGAAATGCAAAAGGAGATGGAAGAGACCAGGAGGAAAGACAGGTAGCAACAAGAAGAAACAACATTTAACAGCTTTTCCCATCCCTTGTTACTCTTTTTTACTTTTTTACTTTGTTTCAGTAGAATTATTCCAACCAACTCTACTTCTACTTCCTTGCAGATGGGAAGGAAAGCTCCAACTTCACTGCTGGCACAAGGTTTGATTCCTGACTGTGTCTAACGGGCCAGGTGAAGGTTTGCTCACAGATGGAGGCTCCAAAACTTGCATCTCTTCCTTCCCCAGTTGCAGCACCGAAATTTGTGGGTGGAGGAAGATTCTTTTCAGCTCTCAGCCAAAGACCAGGCACCTCAATTTGCCTTTTTTTGAGCTTCCAACAGCTGTGCTCCAGAGGTGGGTTTGAGGACAGCTTCTTGTCCCTGGTCTGCCAGGGAAGAGCCCTCAGCAGGTGCACAACAAGGGAAAGGGAAAGAGGGAACAGGGAAAGGGAGCAATGGAGCAGCTCTAAGGGATTTATCCCCATTAAAGGCTAACAATAGGCCACAGCCTACCCCACAAGTGCCCTGTATTTAACTCTTCCCTTACTGAGCTTATTTCTAAAATACGGAAAATTTCCTTTTTTTCTGTCTTGGGGCCAGCTTGGTTTGAACACTCTGTTTACAAACCCTTTTCAGAACTCAAATATTCTTAACAGAACATCTCCAGACTGCAGTGTGCACCTGTATTAATTGTTATCCTCATCCTATCCAGCCCAGCTCGTGCCTGCTTTACCTGCTCAGCCACTCCAGAAAAGGATTGCCTTTGCCACAGAATGGAAGAGAGGGAGTTCTTAAGGGGGTCCCATCCAGAAAAAACATAGAAAATCAGCTCAGACAAAAAGAAAGACATGAACTGTAGAAAGGCAAGGGGGGAGAATAAATGGGGAAGGCTCCCCTGAGGGGCTTGAAACCCCC
>VZTB01005271.1:197774-215565 GCA_013397245.1 Thryothorus ludovicianus | reverse complement strand
CCGGCCCCGCTCCTGTCCCGCCCCGCTCGGTTCCCGCCCCGCCGGCGGTTCCTGCCCCGGGCGCGGGGCGAGGGGCGGCTGCAGCCTCCAGGAATTTGTCACCGCTTTGTTTTGCCCGCTGTTTTCCGCCGGGTTTTTCTCCCCGCGGCCGATGAAGCGGCCGGAGCGGGGCCGGGGCCGGTCGGTCACCGCGGCCGGGGAGCTCCGGCCGGCCCCGGGCGGCGCTCGGCGCTCCCCGGGACCCAGCGCCAAGTCCGGAGCGGCCGCCGGTACCGGCGCTGGGCTGGGCTGTGCCTGACTTGTTGACACAGCCGACCTCTGACAACACCGAGGAGGGAAAAAAAAATCCTATTTTTTACCCGGGACGTTTCCAGGGCGCAGAGCAGCCCGTGCCGTGTGGGAATTGCATTGCCCGTGCAGCGCAAGATGCGGGCGAGCGCTCAGGAGGGGCTGGCGAGCTGCTGAACATCTCCCTGCCTTTGTTGCAGAAGTGCTGCGGATCGGGCGGTCATGGAGGGAACCCGGCAGAGCAGGATCTGCCGCCCGCACAAGATAAGTGAATCCTCCAAGGTTCGTACGATTCGTGTCGCCTTCCAAAAAAATCCCGCTACGGAAACAACGAGGGTGGTGGGGGCAGAGGGTCTGCTTTGGGTTTGGGGGAATGTGAGTGTTCTGAGCTTTGAAAAAGAGGGATGGAAATGGTGGTTTACCTGCTCAAGTATTTTTGGTAGAAGTTGCTGCCTAGTGATTAAGGGGGAAAAAAGGGAAAAGCAGCAGCAAATGGGCATCTGCTCATCGTGACTCATAACTCAGAAACCCACATCACTGCAGCACAGTAGTTTCTCTACGCTAAAAAATCGGTTATGAAATGTGATATGTTTGTTTTTTATACTGAACCATCTCGTAAAATCCAAGCTCGTTACAAAAGCGAACCTGGGCTTGCTCTTCAGATTCAGTCTTGGTTTTATACAAGATGGGAGTTTTGATCCTGCAAACTGTGGTCAGCCCAATGAACTCAGAACCTGGGCTGCTTTCTTAGGTTTGTGGGGTTCATTTTCTTTGTGTCAAATCTCTGTCTGCACAAATACATTGTTTTTATTTGTGAATTCACGGAAATCCATCTCTGGCAGCTCTTTATGCAGGTCCTCAGGATGACTTATGTTAATAACAGCTGTAATTATTATGCTCACTTTGTTTCATGCCAGCACAAGCTGCTTTTGTGCTGTAGTTACAGGAAATGCAGAACAGGTACCCCAATACCCGAAAAAAAGCTGGAAAAGAGAAACTTTCCAGCCCTCATCTGTCTTGCCAAAGCTGAATGAGCCAGATCTCATTTTCTTTTTCCCCATTGATGAGCAGCAGTGCTGCATTAACAGTCTGAGAGAAATTAGATCTTTGAATCCAACAGAAGCTGAAATTCTGCTCTAACACAATTGATGAAAGATAAACAGGACTAATTTTTAAATGCATCCCTACCAATATAATCTTTCCCTCAGTGCTGATCCTGTCTGCCACTTAAATGGTTTAGTCTGAATGTAATGATAATTCATCACATTAAAAATTAATTAACTTGACAGCATTGTTTTATTTGCTTGCTTAGACGGCAGCTGTCACTATCTGTTAAACTTAGAATTACTGGGTAATGCTGAGGCTGTTCTACAGAATATAAATAGCTCGAGAAAGATGTTCAAGTTCAGTGTGAAATTAGTCTTGGCTTTGAAATGTGCAGCTCTCAGCTCCTGTGTCTTGCTCCCTGAACAAATGAACTGGCCGAGTGGCTGAGATGTGGTGCTGTGCTCCCAGTGCTCCCAGTGCTCCCAGTGCAGCGTGGAATGGGCTCGTGCCCGATTCCTGGGGCAGCAGCAGCTCCACATGGCAACAAGGATTTCAGGAGAGCGAGTTGCCAGGCGTATGTGAGGGCAGGATTACGCTGCTGACTCAACATCCAGCTCAGCAGAGAGGGATCTCTGGCAAATCTTATATTCCGCTGTAATCTTGTTATGTGTGATGGAGGTATTAGGGAATATTAGAGAGAAATGATCAGCCAGTTCCCAGGGATGAGAGGGAGGATGGGTCTGGTTCAATCCAAGGATTTGGTTCAATCCTATCCCCCGTGAGTCAGATTTGGGAGAGGGTGCTGCAAGTTGTTATTTCTTGTCTGTTTATCTGCCACCATCAACTCCCCTGGTTACAGCTGCCACAAAAGTGTGGTTTAGCCTTTGCCATATTTATTCTTCTCCCCCTCCCTTCCACCCTCTGGTTTCTGCTTAGGCTCCTGTACAATATCAGCCTTTTCCAACCTCAGGAAAATGCAGATAAAAAGCTTTACAGTCCTTCAAACCCCTTTTTTTTTTTTTTTTTTTTTTTTTACGGATCTCTGGCAGTTTTATTCCTCAGTGGGAGCCACTTTGTTTTCTATGCCGTAGATCCCTTTTTAAGTTCAGAGGTGTGATAAGGCAAATTAAAGAGTTTTGATCCAGAAACCTTTTAATGATTGAAGCCTCTTCTCTTAGACTGGTCTAAGTCTGCACACTTGAGCATTCAGAGCTATTCCAACAGCAGGATTTTTGGCAACTTGGGCTCCATTGTTTAGAAAAGAACACAAGGAAATAAAGAGAATCTGCTGGGATGTCACACTAAGAGCAGCACATTTGGTTATTAATTTGGGTCTCAAAAAGCCCCCTTGGCCCTAAGGATCAGACCTTTTCCACCCAGGTTGGTGGAGAGGGTCCCAGCAGGGTTTAACCAACCCAGTGATGGCTTTTCCAGACTGCTGTGATCGAGTGCTCTCTGCTTGGGCAGCCAGGAGAGCCACAGGTGATCAGGATTTCTGGGAGAAACAACAACTTGGGGGTGGAGGGAAGGGGGAGTGTCTGGGAGGCTTGAAGAGACCTCAGGTGACCTGTGTGACCTGTTCAGGTGTCACCTCTGGGAATGCAGCCTGGGGGTTTAGGACTGGGCACGACCCAGACAGGCAGGTTCAGAGGAGCCTTAGGTAGGATACAGGGATGTGCTTCCTTTCCACCCCCTTTCACTCCCCTTGCAAGTTCTTACAGGCTCTGCCTGGTTTGGATTTGGTAATTAAAGTATTTGGTATTTGCATTTACCTTAACCTGGCTTTTACGGAGGCATCACAAGGTACTTGACTGTGCCATCACACATTTAATTCCTCCAGAGGGTGGTCCTGAAACTTCACTGGACATTCTGGACTGACCAGCAGCCTTCAGTTCATGTCCTGCAGGACGCTGGAGGGGTAACAAAATGTTTCTGTCTTGGTTCATCCTAAGGCTGGTGATGTGAGGCTCTGAGAAGAAAGAGGCAAATGCTGGCTGCCTCAAAAGCTCGGTGACACGTCCAGAGCTGGTGGTTAAAATGTGAGGACCAGAGGGATCCCAGAAGGACACTTAATGGGTGTGTCCTGAGGGCATTTTCCCTTTTCTTTAAAAGAAAAATATCTGCTCCTATTCATTTGAACAAAACCTACCTCAGCTTCTGGAAGTGAGGAGAAGCCTTGTGGGAATCAGTTCTCCACATGTGTGGCTTTGCACATAAATAAACAGCTATTACTTCTGAGTGCAGTGTGTGTGCCTGGAATAATGTGGGAAGAAAGAGAGGGATTTTACCCTAACAAGCTTAGAAATGCAGAGTTCTGGAAAGATTTAAGAGGGGGTAGCTGTCAAGCAAGCAGTAACCCAAACAATACATGGGCTGAATGAAAATTCAGAGTACTGCTGAGGGTGTGCTTCCCACTCTAAATGCTCTGTGAGCAGCTTAGCTGGGACAACTCTGTAAGGAGTCATTTGGGGGACAAGGAAGAAAGGAAATGTCAGCAAGATGTCTCCGAGACAATGAGTGGAAGAGTTTCAGAAAATTGTGCCTGTATAACTCATCAGGGAGGAGGTTTCAATGCAGCACTGTGTGGGAAGGAAGAGTAAATTATATAAAAAAGGGGAGTGGGAAGCAGTAAAAGTCTCCATAGGCCTTTCAAAGTGAAGGTGAGGAGCTCAGGCTCATACTGTGACACTTACCAACTACTTCATGTCAGAATTTATCATAAATGGGAATGCGCAGCACAAAGAAGCTGTCTCTGACTTAAGTATGACTGAACTTAGTGGGAAAACACGTTTCACTCTGGAACTGATCCCGGTGGAGGTGCCACCTGCCTGATGCAGATCGTGTTTTCCAGGTGTACAGGTGGGATGACCACTCCAGCCTGGTCCTGCAGAGCCTGAACGAGCAGAGGCACCGAGGCCTCTTCTGTGACATCGTGCTGGTGGTGGATGAGCAGAGAGTCCCGGCCCACCGCAACCTGCTGGCTGTGTGCAGTGACTACTTCAACTCCATGTTCACCATCGGCATGAGGGAGGCCCACCAGAAGGAGGTGGAGCTTTTCGGGGCCTCCTACATCGGCCTCAAGGCCGTGGTGGATTTCCTGTACGGCAGCGAGCTGTCTCTGGACGGAGGGAACATCGACTACGTGCTCGAGACTGCTCACCTGCTGCAGATCTGGAAGGTGGTCGACTTCTGCTGCGAGTACCTGGAGAACGAAGTCAGCGAGGAGAATTACCTGTACCTGCAGGAGCTGGCCTCCATCTACAACCTGAAGCGCCTCGACTCCTACATCGACTCGTTCATCCTGCAGAACTTCGGCACGCTGTCCTTCACGCCGGACTTCCTGCAGAACATTTCCCTGCAGAAGCTGTGCCAGTACCTGGACAGCAGCGAGGTGCAGCAGGAGTGCGAGCACGACCTGCTGCAGGCAGCGCTGCAGTGGCTCACGCAGTACCCGGAGCGGGAGAACGAGGCTTACCAGGTGCTGGACAACATCCACTTCCCCCTGATCCCCAAGAGCGACCTGCTGCACCGGGTGAAGCCCGCCGTGTGCTCGCTGCTGCCCAAGGAGGCCAACTGCGAGGGTTTCATCGAGGAGGCCGTGAGCTACCACAACAGCGTGGCGGCGCAGCCGGTGCTGCAGACCAAGCGCACGGCGCTGCGCACCCGCGAGGAGCGCCTGCTCTTCGTGGGAGGAGAGGTGTCGGAGCGCTGCCTGGAGCTCTGCGATGACACCTGCTTCCTGGACACCAGGAAGGGACAGTGGGTGGCCGAAACGCCCCTGCCGGCCCGCAGGAGTCACCACTGCGTCGCTGTCTTGGGAGGGTTCATCTTCATAGCCGGGGGCAGCTTTTCCCGGGACAATGGAGGGGATGCGGCCTCAAATCTCCTTTATAGGTATGACCCCCGCTGTAACCAGTGGATAAAGGTGAGGCTTGAGATGTATTATTTCTCTGTTCAAAGTCCTTTTGTGTTTAGAGTGTTGGGTCCTTTTCAGGTGGAAGGACAGGGCTTGGTAGAATAGTCAACACGGCAGCAATTCCAAAATGAAAGGTCAAGTTGGTTAAGTTGAAGCAGCTACTAGAGTCCTTTGTGGGAATGCTTAAGAGAAAAAGAGTTTGGGGCAGATATTCAGCTTCATTTGGGATTTGGGCATCTCATCTAAGAAATTCCTGATCAGCATCCACCTGCAATTCTTTAGATTTCTTCTGGGAATAATGGTAGAATGGACTTAGAGGTGATTGCTTGGTTCATCTTCCTCAAGCAGCAGTACATATAAATCAAAAATGGGTGTGATGTAAAAAGGAAATGTCTCTGACAATTGTCAAGTGTCTCTGTGCTAAATATCCCTTAGAACAAGCTCTTTGCTCACAGTCCTGCCACAAAACCCTTCCTCTGTGTGGGTTACTGCATCAGCCACTCCTTGTTCCTGTATGGATCAGTCATGGGTCCTGTATGGACCAGTTATGGTTTCCATATGAAACAATCATGATTCCTCTATGAACCAGTCACCCTGCATGGTTCACTCGTGGTTTGCAGTGATTCTTCTTGCAGAGCTTGGGAAGGAGTTCCTGTAAACACAAATGTTTATAGAGTAACCTCATCTCTTAGATGTTTCCTGTTTTCCCCTTGTTTGAAAATGGATGCTACTGCAGAAAAATAGAAGTGTTTTATGAATGTCATGGTCAAAACCAGAATCTCTCCTTACCAAATAAAAGGGAAGAAGCAGCTGCCCCATGCTCTGACATGAACAGCCCTTGAGTCCCTTGCTTGCCAGACTCTGGAAGATGCCAGCAGGTCATTTTCTTTGCCAGGTTGCCTCCATGAGACAGCGACGAGTGGATTTCTACCTGGGAGCGATCACTGACATGCTGGTGGCTGTTGGTGGCAGGAATGAAAACGGGGCCCTGTCTTCAGTTGAGACCTACAGCCCTCAGAAGGACTCCTGGACCTACATAGCAGGGCTGCCCAGGTAACTGGGGTGCTGGAAGCTCCCCTGTTTGAAGGGTGGCACTAAAGGGAGCTTGTGTGACTTCAGTTGATGAAGGGGAGCCCTGGAAGGGAGGGAGGGGATGTAAAGCCAGCGTGGCATCAGCCATGTGAAAGCAGAGCAGCAGCTGGGATCTGAGCAGGCAGCCTGCCTCGTGTCAGCGAGAGTTTCATTTTCATCCCAAGGTGCATCTGGAGGGTGGGAGGGAGAGCTCTGATCCTTTCATTCTACAGTTCTTACCAAGCTTTTCCTGAGGCCACTTGGAGCTGAATATTTTCAGAAGCACTTTCCACATCTTGGTCCAAGGGGTTTGTCATTTCTTTGGCCTTACTTTGTCACCTTGACATGATGGTTTTCCTCACAGGGTGTTTCTCTGTGTTGGGCTGCTCAGGTTGGCTGTCACAGCTAACCACATTTACCTGTATTGCAAATACAGAACCCTGGCAAATGTGAGCTCTCTGTCTATCTGAGTTAAAGCTTGGCTGTTCTGCTTTTGAGAGGTTTGAGCCCTGCAGCTCTTGTAGCAGACAGGGCATTGCTGTGTCTTGAATCAACGTCAGAGCAGTGACCTTGTAAGGACAGCAGGACAGCATTTCATTTGCTAGCAGTGGCTCAGATTTAGTTCCATTTCTGTGGGAATCACAGGGATGTTGGCTGTATGGATGGTGCTCCCCTGATGTCTGGAACCCCCACAGCAGTGCTGGCTTTCCCAGTGCCATCACAGAGCAAGCTCCTGCAGTTTGGTTTGAGAGTTCAGGGTTTTTCCCTGGTCCCTGAGCTGCAGAGCTGCAGAGCCAGAGGCAGCCAGTGAAGGCACAGAAGCCTGTTGCCCAGTTCTATTTTGGGCAGGTGTTGCAATGCAAGGCTGATCCAGGCTAACAGCTGGGCTCGAGTGCTCTTCACAAGCAGGATGCTTTTTTATTTCTGCTCACACAGGCAGATCCAGCAGTTGGGGCTAAACACCACAGCCCTTCCTGGGAAGCTGTGTGGGAGAGTATCTTCAGGTCCTAAATCCTTCTCTTAGCTGGGGTCACCTGGGAGGTGTATCCTGTATGCATATTCTTCCCAAAAATGATCCTGGGGAAGTTCACACACTTGGCTTGACCCACCCAGACTCTCTAAAAAGGAGCAGTTTGTCTGCATATTCCAACTGCTACCTGTGTGCTGGCTTTAGGAATTCTGCAGCTGCAGCATTTAAACTGAACTTTGGCTTGTGGGTGTTAATATTTTATCAGGATCCCTGGCTGGTCTGCTTGGACGAGGCAGAAGTCCCCCCTTAGGGGACAGACCCCTCTTACACTGCAGGGAGTGGGATGAATTATTCCAGATAAATGATCCTGCATCCTCTCTTCCTGCTGCTCTGTCCATTTGTCAGCTCAGCTGAGTGGTGACCTGGACAGCTTCCCATTTTTCCACACAACTGCTCTTTTGCACGTTTAAGTGTCTTTAGTCAGATCTTAGTGGACTCTTGGCACCTTTGGCTTTCTGTCTTTTCAGCCCTTTTTTTCCATTTGGTGCTGGGCAGTGAATTGTTTGAGGGTTTCTGCACAGAAGGAATAAGGCGGAAGGGATTTTATGCAGGTTGTAAAAGGCCAGACTCAGAGGAGAGCAACAGGAACATTTCTGACACACTGCTTGAGCTGGGTGAGAGTGGCTCTGGCAGCTTTGGGGCTGATGAAAAGGGTCTGGGCTGCCCTTCCTTGGGGTTCTTCAGGTGGAGCTGTTGGAACGAGTCCAGAGGAGCCACCGGGATGATCAGAGGGATGGAACTGCTCTCCTAAGAGGAAAGGCTGAGAGAAGTGGGATTGTTCAATGTGGAAAAGAGAAGCTTCAGGGTGAGCTGAGTGTGGCACTCCAGTGCCTGAAGGGAGCCCACAGGAAAGATGGAGAAAGACTTTACAAGGGCTTGGAGTGCCAGGACAAAGGGGAACGGCTTCCCACGGGCAAGGGGCAGGGTTAGATCAGCTATCAGGAAAAAATTCTTTGCTGTGAGATGGTGAGGCCCTGGTACAGGTTTCCCAGAGAATCTATGGCTGCCCCATCCCTGTGAGTCTGTGATTTACTGGCAGTGGAGGAAGGATGAGAGAGGATTCTGTGATCCATTCAAGACTAAAAGCATTCCAGCTACAGTTCCTGCTGTCTGCTCCAGTCTTCTCTTCAACACACACCTCATCTGATCTCTGTTTTCCTCCTCACCACATGGTTTTGTTCCTCAAACAGATTTAAGTTCCTTTTTCACTCAAATAACATCTCCCCCAGCCCTATTCTAGCAGCAAGGCTTTTAATGTAGGGGAAACCAGAAGCTCCAGTCCTCTGCTTCCTTGCCTGATCAGACACTGTATCCAACAATACTGCCTCTTTTCCTGTGTTCTTCTGCCTTCTTCCCTCTGAAGAGAACATGTGCAGGTGTTTTGATCCTCTTGGGAGCGTGCCCATCAGCAGCAGGATTTTTGGTGCCATTCCTGACTTCCACAAGCCAGCAACTGCCTGGAATCCTGTTCCCAGGAGGGACAGGCTCGAGCTGAGCTCATTCTGGGGCGTGGGTTTGTGTTGTCCAACTCGAGCTGTGTGGGGTGGGGCTCTCAGAGGTTGTTTGCTAAAGCTTCTATGCTGGACATGCAGAAAATGGCTTTGTTTTGTTGCTTCCCAAGGGTGAGAGCTCACAGGTGTGTGTGATTTGCAGGGGACAGGCAGTGGCTGTGTCCCGTGTCCGTGCTGCTGCTCTCAGCCTCGCTCCTCCAAGGAAGAGCTTCACAGGCTCCTCTTTATCTCCTCTTACCCCCATCTCCTTCCCACCCTATATGGTCAAAACAATGTGTTGTTTTCCCTCAGCACTCTCTTGGAAGGAGCTGAGCTGTTTTGACTGGAGGAGCAAACAGCCTCTCGGGGCAGATGCTGCTCAGGGAGAACTTCAGCCAAGTTGTCTAAAGGGTGGACCTGCTCCAAGCCTGCTACGAGGGAATTCATTTTGCCTGACGCTCATTAGGGTCCTTGGCTGTGGGATACCTTTCCCTTTCTTCAGAGAGGTCCTTTATTTTTTGCCCCTTTTCCCAGAAACTGGGAGCAGTTTCTGTCATAGTTTCTAGCCCGGCAGGGAGCAGCGGTGGCTGGCGAGCTTGGCAGAGCAGGAGGTGGGGCAGAGTGTTCTCATCCTGAGCACACCATGAAAAGGCCTGCTGCAGACAGCAGCGAAATTAATTGAGTGGCCCTAGGTTAAAGTTTGGCAGAAGAACTGAAAGCTGCTGCGTGAGGAGCTGTGTTGGAACAGGTTGGCAGTGATGGTATCTGCTCTGCCAGTTGGGTCATGAACGACCTCGCAGGGCTACAGCAGGTGGACAGTGAGATTCAGAGCAGCCACGGCTCACCTGGACTTTGGCTGGAGTAGGGGATTCCCAAAGCTTTGTTGAGTTCTGTGTTCTCCTGTCTCGGGCAGTAAATGGTAGGTTTGCTAACATTTCAATGGTGTTACTGGGTCAGGAACTAATTTTTCAGCACTGTATCTGGGTTAAGGCGTTCAAAATCAGCACCAGGCTCCAGCAGATGTTAAAATCAAATCTCCTTTCTCTTAATGCCTCTGCTTTTTTCTGGCCACTCTTGCAGAATTTCTGCCAAAACACTCAATGCTCTCTGTTGGAGGATGTCTGGACTCACTACTGAAGTGCCTCTTCTGTTGCCCATTTAGAAATGCTCCTCTCTCCATCACAGGGCTTGGAGAAAGGATTTGTATTGACTGATTTCACTTTATGCATCTACTTCATGCAGTTCCTATGAAAGTGATTCTATTTTGGACGAGCTTTCAGAAGCAAGGCAAAGTGAAACACCTCTGGTGCATGTCAGTGGGTAATTGCCCTGTACTGGACAATAACAAATTGATGGTTGATTTGGTGCCTCAGATCTGATTGTTTCTGCCAAACCACTCTCTTAGCTGTTGCTTTTCCCTGGACACTGCCATTGACTGGGGCAAAAGAAGCAGATCAGTGTTTTTTCTGCTTTTTCTGTGCTGGGCTGCATGCCTGTTCTTGACAGACAATGGCTATCACTTGCTTATCTGTCCAGAACTCCAGAGTAGGAGAATATTTAACCTACTTCTCCAAACGCCATGCAAGTTTTTATTAGCTGAGGGTTGTTTTTGATTCACCCTGAATGGTGAATGCAGTGTGATTGCCATCAGCAGTGCAGTAATGCTGGGCTCTGGGGTGGATTTGGTGTCCTTGTCCTCCTCCTGACTCCTCCAAACTCCCTGGCACAGCACAGCCTCCAGGCAGCTTGGTTTCATGTGGGTTTAAAATCTGCTGCAGTTTGAAATGAACTGAACTCCAGCTGTCCATTCCATCCCCAGACTGAGCGTTTTTAAACCCATTCCTGGGTATGTAGGGAAACACAGGCTCTGACAAGCAGCCCAGGAGCCACTGGAGATGGACAGTCCCAGTTCTTGTCTGGAAGAGACCTCGGACAAGGTGGAGCAGCATCTCAGGGCACTTCACCTGCCGTGGTATTTCTGTCAGGGGTGAAAGCCAGGGGTTCATGTGCTCAAGGTACATCGTGTCCACCAGAAACACTGAGCATGAATTAACTGCTTCCATCACGAGGCACATTGAGAGCTGTGGAAATTCTGAGTTGCCTTTTTGGATAAAATCTGTAACTGTACCAAAGTTCTCTGCCTTTATTCTTCCTATCTTTTCCTTGAGAGGCCAAGAAGCAGAACAGCTGTGGAGTCACCTCTGCAAGATCTCCAGGGCTGCTGCTCCAGCCCCATAGTTGAACAGACTGTCCTGGTCACTCAGCCCAAAATTATCAGCCCAAGCATGTCAGGGATTTTTCTGCTCCTTGTAGCAGGAACCTATTAAAATATCTGCTTCAGACAGGGATCAGAGGTTTCGGTAGGCATCTGGAATAATAACCACCTTTTAGCTCAGCTCAGAAGCATTGTGCTTTCAGGGTGAATGTGGGGTTTCTTTTCTAGTCCACCCTTTCCCTTGGCACACGAGTGCTGGCACTCAGGTGTGTGGGAGATGTTCTGATAGCATTTGCGTGGCTCAGAGAAACCATCAGCCTGTGAAATAAATCCAAGGCTCTCTCCACACGGAGCTCAGCGTGTTCAGGCACGGTTCAAAGGCTGAAGCAAAGCTGACAGAGGTTTGTCTGCTCTGGAGGTTGCCTTGTCTCGAGTGCCTGACTACAAAGGATGGTGGTAGAGGCTCGTGAGTGCAGCATGATGAGTACATTGCTCTGTGCCCTGTGGGTGTTGGATAGTTCAGGCTCCCTGTGAGAGCCAATTTGCTGTGGCTGGTGCTGCATCTTTTGACACCCTAACTCCCCCAAAAGAGGAAAAAAATGTGTAGGAACAATATGTTCAATGCTTTTCATAACTTTGGCTGTCCACTTCTGAGAGGTCAAAGGGGTTTGGTCAGGAATAGTGTGAGGTCAAGAACAGCCTGGAGATTTAGGTTTGTAGTGGGTTTATTACAGATGACCAAAGAGGTTTTCTCTCTGCCCTGTGGATGCAGCGTGCGTGGTGCTGCTTCTGCCTTCTCATTTCTCTTACTTCACCATGATCTGTGATGGACTGGGCTCTGCTGCCTTGTCCTGGGGAGTCCAAAGTACTTCCCACTTGTAGGGCAGCGTGGTAGAGCAGACAGATGGCTCCTGAGAAGGACACTGCCTGTGTTGGGGCTGCAGGTGAAGCGGGCAGAGAGCACCCATGGGCAGGAAATGGGAGCAGTGATCCTGAAGCTGTGCAAGGGCAAGGCAGCAGCAGTTTCCTTCTTGTTTCTCTTGGTTTATCCCTACTGGTAAAGTCTGAGAGGTGTCATGATTATTTCCCCTTTCTGCCACAGAAACCCTTGCTGAGATGTGGATTTTTTTCCCTCTCTGACCTTCTCAGACTGATGCAAGCCAAGCACTGGAGCAGGAAAATGGGAGTGAAGGTCATGCCAGTGGAGCAGGGTGGGCTATTTCTGTTGTGTGACACACTCTAGAGGATGCATTAAAAAGTGATTGTCATACCTTAGTGCTCTGTAGCGACCAGCCATGGAAAGGATGATTTAGAAGTGGTTGTCAGGCTGATTTAAAGGTGGTTGTCAGGCTGATTTAAAGGTGGTTGTCAGGCTGTGCACTCTGCAGCGCAGGGTGAGGCCCCGGGAATGAGAGCAGTTACTGAGTAACCGCCAGATCCGGGATTCTTCTGCCTTTGGTTACTGTTCCTTTGCTTCCTTAGCACATTCTCTGCCTCACCCTTGCGTGCCTTGATAAAATCCATAAGGGCCGGATTTTTTTTCCTGTCTGCCTGCCCCAGGTTCACCTACGGCCACGCCGGCACCGTCTACAAGGAATTCGTGTACATTTCGGGAGGCCACGATTACCAGATCGGCCCCTACAGGAAGAACCTGCTGTGCTACGACCACCGCACGGACGTGTGGGAGGAGAAGAGGCCCATGATCACGGCCAGGGGCTGGCACAGCATGTGCACCTTGCAGGACAGCATCTACTCCATCGGCGGCAGCGACGACAACATCGAGACCATGGCTCGCTTCGACATCCTCAGCGTGGAGTCCTACAGCCCCCAGTGCAACCAGTGGACACGGGTGGCTCCTCTGCTGCAAGCCAACAGCGAGTCAGGGGTGGCGGTTTGGGAAGGCAAGATTTACATCCTGGGGGGGTACAGCTGGGAGGAGGCTGTGTTCTCCAAAACAGTCCAGGTCTACGATAAGGAGAAGAATAAGTGGTGCAAAGGGACGGATTTGCCCAAAGCGATCGCCGGAGTGTCCGCGTGCGTCTGCGCCCTGAAGCCCAAAACAGAGGACAAAAAGAAAAAGATAAAAACAAAAAAGCATCAAGATCGAGGGAGATGACCACTCCTGCATAGCCACCCTTGGAGGGTGGACTCCCAAGGGACCTTGTATTTAGACGTTTCTATCTAACCTTTATTCTTTTTCTTTTTAAACAGGGTGGGGAGGGCATCTTCTGGAGCCTCAGAAAACGTACACTTGAATATGGTTTTTGGATTAAACTCACGTTTGAGGTAAAAAACAACAAAAGAAACCAAAAACTCCCCCTCTTGCTATACAAAGGGTGATGTGGCCAGAGAGGTTCTGCTGCTCTCCTGAATGTCAAGGCTTAGGCTCTTCCTTCTGTGGTTCATGGCATTTCCACATACATCGTATTATATCGACGTTTTAAGGAAGTTTTTAAAAACAACTTTTATACTTTTTTATACCACATTTTGCTAACTCGGTCTCTCGTTTGCCATATATTTCTTTGTTGACTGTAGAAGCTGCTGCCCTGTGCCTGTGGCCCCGTTGCTGGTGTGGGGAGCTCCTGGTTTGCTGGTCTTTGGTGTCTGTGTGGTGCAGCTGTTGGAGCAGCACTGCCATTCCCAGCATTGTCAGGCTGGAATGGGAATTGTCTCAATTCCAGCTTCCCCAGAGCCCACGCTCGTAAACACGCTTTATTTCAGCGACTGCCCATCTGCTGAGTGCATTTCAAGGGCTTTGGTTTAAAGTTCAGCTGTTGATCATGGCTGTTATTTTTTCCTCAGTTCTCCTCTCCCATCTCCCTTTCCTTTTTTTTTGCCTTTTCTCCCACCTGGTGTATGTGCAGGTGAGATCCTGCTACACTCATTCTTTATCTTTTTTTTTCATCCCCCAACTGCTTACCTCAATGATTGGGAAACACTAAGAAAACATTTTAGCACTTAATTTCATTTGAAACTGGTAAATTTAAGATCTACTACAAGCACACGTGTTGAAAGAGGTAACAATAAGTTTTTGGAATGGAAGGAGGTTATAGGTTGCTTCTTCAATGCTAAGAAAACTAGTTGGAATTAATTTTCTGAAACTCTTTGAGGTTTTTTGGGTTTTTTTCTTATTTAAAAAAAAAAGCCTCAGGAGTCAGTCTTTCGTTTGCATTAATGGATTTATTTTAAAGCCTTTGTATACTGCATGAGGTAACGGTTATTCTTTTTTAGCCTAAAAGTAAATTTAAAACAAAACCAAAAAAAAAAAACAAGCGAAACATTTTGGTTATGACAAACTCATTGACAAGTTTTTGGGGTTATTATTTTTTTTTAATATCTGAAATCCTTGCTCAGTTGACTGAACTACTTAACTTTTTGGGGACATTTTCATGTGTAAGTATTGGATGAAAATATCAAAGACTTCCTTTTTTTCTGTTGCTGGGTTGCTTGTTACTATACCCCCTCTTTTAATGTGTTTATGTATTACATTAATGTCTGGGAACAATAAATCCAGTTTAGAATATTCTATTCATCACAGCCTGATGTCTTGTGTATTGATTTCACTGAGGTATTCCTTTTTGATTAATTGGAAAAAAAAATAATCTTATAATCATTTTTCAGTGAAATCATACCGGTGGAAACATTTTAGTAGGAAGGTAAATTTAACAATATGAAGTAGAAATAGAATTATTTAGATAATTCATCTTTTCTGTATTTTTCTGCTCCAGACAGTCAGAAGAGACAAGGGGGAATGGCAGAGGGCAGGGATAGATGGGACTTTTGGGATAAATTCTCCCCTGGGAGGGTGGGCAGGGCTGGCAGAGGGTGCCCAGAGCAGCTGTGGCTGTCCCTGGATCCCTGGAAATGCCCAAGGCCAGGCTGGACAGGGTTGGAGCACCTTGGGACAGTGGAAGGTGTCCCTGCTGTGACAGGGGGTGGAACAAGGTGAGTTTGAAGCTCCCTTCGAGCCAAACCATTCTCTGATCCCAAGAAATTCCTTTTCACTTTCCTGCAAGTCTGACAAAAGATCCAATCTAGCTTGTAGGGTAGCTTCGAAGACAATGTTTGATGGGATGTAGATAAACAATTTATGATTTCTTTAATGTTAAACTTCCTTGCATGAACAAAAGACAGCTCCAGTGCTCACCAAAGCAAGCCTGGTCTGTGTCCTGGGGGAAACACCAAAGCCAGAGGCTGTGAGTGAGGGTGGGACATCTCCTGTGCCATTGCTGTCACTGCGGCATCCTGCCTCTTGTTCCCAGAAGCATTTTTCCATCACTGAAGGAACGAGTGATCTCCATCTGCACCTCCAACCCCACGGCTGGGAGCACTTCTAAAGGCAGGGTGTGGCAGAGTGCCCCTGGATTTGGGATGTTGTGGATCCAGATGTGGCTGATCCCCCTGGATTTGGGATGTTGTGGATCCAGACGCGGCTGATCCCCCTGCATTTGGGATGTTGTGGATCCAGATGTGGCTGATCCCCTGCATTTGGGATGTTGTGGATCCAGATGTGGCTGATCACCCCTGGATTTGGGATGTTGTGGATCCAGATGTGGCTGATCCCCTCTGGATTTGGGATGTTGTGGGTCCAGAGGTGGCTGATTCCCTCTGGATGTGGCTGATCCCCTGCATTTGGGATGTTGTGGATCCAGAGGTGGCTGATCCCCCCTGGATTTGGGATGTTGTGGATCCAGAGGTGGCTGATCCCCCCTGGATTTGGGATGTTGTGGATCCAGAGGTGGCTGATCCCCCCTGGATTTGGGATGTTGTGGATCCAGAGGTGGCTGATCCCCCCTGGATTTGGGATGTTGTGGATCCAGATGTGGCTGATCCCCTCTCAGGGAGTGCCAGCAGACAGCACAGGGAGCTTGGACATCACCCACGCTCCTGAGTGCTGCACGGCTTTGGGGAATTGCTGGAATTTCTGAAGAATGAAAGGAGAATTTGTGTGGCAAGCGTGGATTTGTGCTCTGGGTTTTGAGGTCTGGGCAGTCCTGTTGGAGAGGAATCAGGGCTGGTAAGGAAAGGTGTCTTCTCTTGGTTCAGCCTGGCTCCTGAACCCGCACATCGCTCACCCCTGAGCTCTGTGAAGCGTTTCACTCTTGCCAGGAAGCACAGCTCTTTCTTCCTGCCCCAGGGAAAAATAACTACTGCTCTACCTCATTTTTAAAAAGGCTTCCATTGCCAAATTGTGAGGAAAGCTCGTTTAACCTGAAACGAAGCAGCCACCAACCCTCAGGTTTGCTCTTCCCACACTTGCACTGTGTTGTGGCACTGGCACGTCAGTGGAACTCTGATAACAAACCCCTCGAGGTACCCCGAGGAAAAATCACAGCCTGCTGTGAGATGCAGTTGTTTTGAAGGCTTGAGAAAGAAAATGAAAATATTTTTGTTCTCGAGTCGAAATTTTAAATTGAGAAAAACGTGCTGGTGTCTTTCTGTGTGAGAGCAGACTGCTTTCAGTGGTTTCTTCCAAGGACTGCTGATTTCCTGGGCGCTGTTTAGAATTCCGGATTCTTGCTTGACAGCAAAAAAGGGGGTCGTGTGCCTAGGGAATGTAAAGAAATAATTTAACCTTCAGTACTCCTTCTGAGAGCAATTTAACTTGCACAAAACAAGCCCAGATTTGAACTCTTCCCTTGCTGGTATGTCGTAGCCAAGCTCTGACCAGTAAGACAAAAAAAAAAAAAATAAAGCTGGCATGACAGTCTTTAAATATTACCTTATTTCATCTTCTTGAGCTATTTCAGCTCTCATGAATGCAATAATGAGAGAGATGTTAATTATTCCTCCATGAACTCCTGGCTTTGGGGTGTCCCAGGGATCAGGTCAGGGCAGATGGAGAGGTTCTGTCACCAGGCTGTGAGAGGCAGAGCCCAGCTCAGCTCCTCACAGCCTCCTCCTCCCTCCTGCCAACTCCACACGTTGAGGACACAGCCCACTCACGGGCTCCTTGCTGCTGCTCACGTTTTTTAGTTCCTCCTGGAACTCCGAGTAGCTTTGGGAAAAAAATTTACTTTTTTGTTTTATGGTGATGGGTTCAGTGACAGAGCATGAGGGGAAGGTGAGATGGACACTTGCTGGTTGACACCCCAGAACTGAAAGAGATGGTTGAATGAGAAGGGGGAAGACTTGTATTTAAGATAAGGATGAATAAGCCACAATTAATTAGCCAGAAGTTCTGCATAGATAATTGAAACACTGAGTCAAGCATCCACATGATCTACGGAAGTCTTGTCCACACTTCAAATGTGTTCCTGCTTGAACTAGTCCATGCTTAAGCTTTTTGCATCAGCATATTTTTTACAAATGTCCAGCAAATTTAGGACAGTGGAGTTTGAAGTCAGGTTTGCATGAACCCGTTTTTGGCATTAAATAGCTGCTGTTTGTGTCCTGTGCTCCCTGTCTCAAGAGTTCCACCTGCAGAACCATTCCTGTCCTGCTCTCACATTCCTTTGGCCACTCCCAGTGCCTGCTGCTGGCCTGGGACATTTAGGGCTCAGAAAGCTCAAAAAATATTACCAAGGTTGATAATTCTGCAATCTCTGATGCTGACCCACAGCTTTGGGATTCTCTACTGAAAACTTAAACATCCAATTTTTAATATGAGCCATCTCTGAATCCAGCCAGGGAAGGTGACTGCTGCTTGCAAATACTTTATGCAGCCAAAACCTTTATTGAAACTATCGGGATAAAGGTTCTGCATCTCCAAAAAAAAAAAAAAAAAATAAAAA
>VZTB01005271.1:149755-194655 GCA_013397245.1 Thryothorus ludovicianus | reverse complement strand
TCGCTAAACCCCGGCACATCGGGGTGCAAAGGGCTGAGTGTTGCAAGATCGCCGTGCACGGGGATGCGTGTGCGGATTCCCCGGATCCCACTGGCTGAACCAGCCGGGAGATTTGTGCACCGAGTGGAAAAAAAAAAACTGCAGTCGTGGTGGTTTTTCGCTGGAAGTTTACAGCTCGGTTCCTGGGCTAATCCAGTGTGTGCTTAGAGCGAGTGATTGAATGGGTTCGCTTCGCTGTTCCTTCCCCTGGAGGTTTTTCTCCCAAAGAGCCTGAAAGCAGGAATGCCAGGAAAAGCGTGTGGAGCACTGAAGGGTTTTATTTGCAAGACTTGGAGCAACTTCCTTTAGCAAATAATAAAGTTTTAGAAAACTGTGGTGGCGTTAAACGTAATTTTAAGGATCCGTGTCTTCTGTAATAGGAAGCTCATTTCATAAAATATAAGGCATTTAGAACAGGATGATGCTTTATTATGAATTCCCTGGGTTTTTTGGGGTTTTTTTTCTGAATGAAGTTAAATTTCACATCAATTGAAGTTGTGCACTGGTAACACTGACACTGATTTTCCCATTAAAAAAAGTTCGTATTTGGTGAAAACTATACCGACATTTTTAGTCTAGCTTGATTTATTTATGTTTGAGGGAAAAACGTGAGTGCTTTTGTTAATGTGGGTGTTCTTAAGGCAGCTGCAGTGTCTAGAGTTTGTTTCACATTTAAGACTAATTTTAAAATTTTGTGTCCTTAAAGATTCTTTTCAAAGTGAAGTAAGCTCTCTTAGTTTTGAACCTGTTTTCACTGTCCTAGTGAATGATTTTTGGAATGCAGATACATCAGAAGGATTCAGTGTCCAGCTCGAGAGGTGTTTCACTCCCTGCTTCCTCCCCCCTCAGCAGTGCATGTGGTCGGTTTGATAGGTTTGGGATTTAAAATGCACCTTTTTTTGTGCTTTAGAGGAGTTAAGGATGTGTTTTGGGCTGTACATAATTATGTTGGTGTACTTTAAAACAAAAAAAAAATCAGGCTGATGATTTAGTTTACAGTGAAGTGTTCCATAGCTGAAATTAAAACTGGGCTGTAAATTCATCTTTAGTAGCAACTTGAGCATAGACTGTGTTAAATCATCCCCATCTGTAGGTGGATTTTTAGCTCTCCTGAGGTTGCTGTTTAAGTTATAATATGTTACTTGTGTTATATAGTTTGTATATCATGTGGAACACACGTATTTTGGAAGCACATTTGTAAGATATTGTTTAGCTAATGCTTTGTTCATGTTATTAAACACAACCTATTTTGGTTTTGTTTTTATTTTTCAAATTTAATCAGTTTATTGAAATGCTGACTGGGATTTATTTGGGTACATCTTCCAGAACTGTGCTGTGATGCTGAATTAAGGTAACACTGTTTTGGACCCTTTGGGATGAAAAGCTTGAAGGTAACTTTAGGAATGCAGTTTTAGATGTAGGTGTTTACTTTTTGTTTTAGGATGGTAGTGTTGCAAATCAGAAAAAAGAAGAAAGTTTTGATAAAAGTGGCCTGTTCTGAGATAAATAAGATTCTTGAGTCATGTTCATGTCATGATGCAGAAGTGGACAAATGTGTTTTCCTCTTCCATATCTCTAATTTGGGTGTACCATAGTTCTGGCATTTTTTGTCACACAGGGATAAAAAAACATCTTCAGGAAAATCCTACTGCTCCTCCAGCTAAACTGCAGAGTCAGATTTCTGCCAGTGGATGGATTCATGGAGTAGTGGGCAGAAATATTTCCTCAGTCAGTTTGCACGTTGTGACAAATGAATCCCGAAGCAGCATCGTATCGAATCTTTCCAGAGGGTCATTGATTTTGGGTGGCCAGCTCAGCCAGCACAGCAGCCTCTGATGGCACAGTTGAGATGCTGCTGGTGGTTTGTAGCTCTGCTCCATGGCACTATTTCATAATCATCTCAGGAGAGGTTTCAGTGTCGCTGTCAGTCTGCTGGGTGTGTGCTGCCTGTATTCACAATCTGTCCTTTTATTAAGGTGAGCTGGAAGTAAACCTGCTGTATCACTCCATGACACTAAAGATGTTAAGCTGATCTGGTTAAAACCACTTGTCATCAAGGGCATCTAAAAATCTCTTTAAAAAAAAACAAACCAGAACAGCTTAAAAACTATTTCCCTGTTTGGAAAGAATAAAACTCTGTAGGAACTGTATAAGCAGTTGTTTTAGCCATTTTTTTCTATTGTTTTTCATAGAAAGAATTATTACAGACGCATCATTTGTAAATCCTGTGAAAACAAGTTGAGGAGAAGAAAGGATACCATAGCAGAATGAATCATTTATGCTTGTTTTGTTCTTTCACCATTACTGTGGTGTCAGATGAACTCGGGGCCATTTTAAATGTACCACGTTGTCCCCAAACCCAGCTGAAGTGAAAACCAGGCGAGTTTGAGCTGAGAAAAAAATGCTGAACAAGCTCCTGAGCTGCTCATCCTCACTCAGGTTGTGTCTGGCCTGGCAACCAGAAGAACTGGAACTCAGAACATGGCATGCAACCTGACTCCCTGAAATACTGCACTGCAAACTGCCTCTTTTATGGCCAGCTTGGAGGGCTGCTCCCTGGCAGCCTGCAGTTTGATGTTTCCTTAAACCAGGGCTCTTTCTAGAAGACAAAAAAAGGAAAAAAAGCAGCAGTCTGTAGGCATTTGTGCTCTGCTGCCTTTGCAGTGCCTTGCCTGATGTTTGTGGTGATGGGGAAATCGATGTCTGGAAAATAATGTCCAAAAAATGTTTGTTCTGCAGCTGGATGAGTTTCTTGTGCACGTATGTGTAATGTTGGAGTGTCCTCGTGGGCAGGAAGAAGCCTTTGGGGACAGGGCAGTGTCAGCTCTGTGGAATCCACTGAAGATGTGGGGGACACCCTGAACACAAAATCAAAGGGTGCCCGTGGGAAAGGGCTGCTGGGGAGCGGAATTGGAGAGAGCTGTTTGAGAGCCCCATTGCTGTGCCATGTTTTAAAGGGCTGGAGAAGATGGATTTGTCTCTCCCCACTTTTTTTTTCAAGGCTCAGAATGGTCTGGGCTCATCTTTTGCCCATGGAGTGAGTAGTTATTCCAGGTTTCCGTGATCTTGGGAATTCAGGCTGCAGCTGAAGCTGGGAGTTTCGGTAGCCAGAAGGGATCATTTGCCTTTCTAAAATGTGAATGGTGAATCCACAGAGAGTAAAGTGGGTGAATGTGGGTTGGTTGACTTAAAAAAAGGAAGTCTGGGAAAACTGACATAGAACTTAAATTTGGAACTATATGGCAGCATGCAAATAGGCTAAAACCCACAGGTTTTGTGAATCACTGCTATTTATTCTGTGCATTCTAGACTATAGCACTGATCTGGAGACTTCTTAGAATGGATCCAGCCATTTACCTATTAATAAATCCAGTTTCTGTAGGCAGTTGCTCAGCCATACTGGTCTCTCCATTCGTGTAGCTGTTAAAATCCTTGTAAAGTTAAGTGGGGTTTTGTTTATAGGTAAACTGAGCAGCCTCATTTCTGCTCAGTGATCGACACACAACATGCTGTGTCGTACAAAACAGCCAGATCTGTTAGAATAGAAGTTGCTGGCCTTGGGCCATTGGATTATAGTCATTTGTCACTCTAATGCCATTTCAGCAATGTAGATGTTCATTTCCAAAGAATTAAACATGCTGGAACTGCGGTTTTTCTTTTTGATGGAAGTGTTTTATGTGTGATCATTAAACATACAACTGGGGATTAGGGAACAAAGGGTTATGCTTCATGGGGAAAAAAGAGTGTGTGTGTACATGTGTGTGTTTGTATATTCAGACATTCCATAATAGAATAGTCTGCTGTTTTAAAATTGGGGTTCTAAACCCTATTTTTGTTTGATGAAATTGTAACATAGGTATTTAAGACTGTTTTAAGTGTTTCCAATAATGGGGCTGTGTTGGTTATTTTTAAAACACTTAAAAGGATTCTGTTTTGTTAGTGCTCATGTTAATATATTCATTAATGCTTTAATAGAGTGAAACTTTGAAGTACATTAGTCTTTTCATTTTGTATTTGACTCTCTAATACCTAATTTATTTCCAGATGTTCTTGATATTTTAAATATGTGTGTAAGAACTTTTCCTCCTTGTCTGACAGCATACAATTTATTGATCTTCAGTGTGTGCTCCAAGGTCTGTTTTTCTTCACCTGCAGTTAGGCAGGAGGAAGATGAAATCACAGTAGCCCTAACAAAGTGTTTGTGTAAGGCTTCTTTGAATCATACACCTTGTGGAAAAAAACATCTGCTCTTCAAATCAAGAAAGGCTTGTTGAGATTCTGTGGTAGCCACAGTGTCAGTGCCGTAGGAAAGAAATGTGCAGGAGCACTTTGGGGAATTTTGCTGCTTGTAGTATTGTCTGTGAATTCATAGCATGGATGGAAGCTTTAAAAGAAGCACTGTGTGTTATTTGCATTGGAATTGTAGTAGGAAAGAGAGGGATATAGATCAGCTGTCATCGAGGGTAATGTTAACACAAACTGGAAAACCACTTAAGGGATCTGAATTATTTTTACTTTGTTAAAAAAGTAAATACCCCAAGTGAGGCTCAGCTTTGAGGTAGAAGAGAAAAATGCATGATTTCTAAGAAGCTGTGAAGAAGAGCATGTCTCTAAAGATTGTGTGAAAGATGCATTTAAAAAAATATGCAGGAAAGTAGGTTTTCTTCAAAGAATTCTGTGTATGAAAGACTTCTTATTTAGTTTGAACTCCAGTGAGCAGGGCAGCAGAAATAGCTGAGTTATTCCCTCAGTGCACTGGGCATATTTTCTCATATAACATTTCGAGCCTGCTGTAGTGATTCACAGATTTCTTGCCTCATTTTTCCCCGTGAATGTTGCAGGCTGGCAGTGGATTTGCCACTGTAACTCAAAATTCAGAAGTCGTGTATCATTCATACAAAGAAGGCTTCTGGCATGTGAATGTTTTGTCTTGGAGGGGGATGCCTTTGTAGGTACTATAACAACCTCTTAGCAATAGGTAAGATACTGATAATCCCTTGAATTCTTGGTGCAAGCATTAGGGCTGGATGGAGAGGGAAGTGGGAAAAGTTCAGTTAATTTGTTTAATGGTAGGGGCAGGCAATTAGATTAGTTGTATTCAAATAATGGGTTTGGACCATGTTACTTAGGGAGGGCGTTTGGTACATAGTGTGGGATGGCCTTGTCATTTTAAATATGAGCAGATAGGGTAAAAAGGAGAGGGAAGTCAAGCAGAAAGAAAAAGAGTCATTGTCAGCACAGGTAACAGCTGAATTGCAAAAAGAATCAAGTTCTCTCGAGTTCCAGTCTACTTAGTCTGTCCATTAAATCTTGGGGGTTCTAATAATAGCTAGCTGACCAAAGAGAGTAAGAAATAGCACTCTGATGTCCTTACAGCATGGAAAACCTCACTTTCTGTTCTGCTGCCTTTGGGATACAAAACCAAAACCACAACTGCTTGAAAATGTCTGTGGAGCTCTGTAGTTAATTGATACAAAGTTGGAAAAAAGTCAGACACAACTGATTGAGGCAATTTCCACTTTCTTAGGCTCTCACTTTGTTCTCATCTAAGGGCTGTGACCATAGATCATTGCCCTTAACAAGAAGCTGAGGCTTCCACATTTCATCACACATAGTGAGAACTCCCTGACTTGAAACAACAACAAAAAATAGTTTATGCAGTTAGTGTGCTTTCAGAGCAGGAAAGAAGGAGATACATAAAACTGTCATCCTGGCATTGCAGGCAGCAGAAAAGTGCAGCAAAACCAGGAGTGTGAAAGAGGAGCAGTCAGCTCTCAGAGAGAAGAAATAAAGCTGCTGAGATTGTTCCTGTCAGTAGGTTTGTGCTCTCAGTCTCTTAAACTTCACCAAACATAGCATTAGGCTGTGGTGGTCTCTGGGCTGTGCTGGTCACTCTTGTAGCTGTGAGTCTGGTTAGCAGATGCTGCCCTGGTGTTCCAGGCATTGCCACAGCTGAATTTCCTCAACTGGGGACAATAAAGGCAGTGGATGTGTATTGCACTTGGCACTAATGATTGTCACATTAAAACTGATACGATTTTCTGATTTGATGTAATCACATCCTTGAAATAGAGATTTCCCTGAGTTCTCAGCAGTGTGGACCCTGCAGTGGGGTGCTGGGGCACTTGTGCACATTTTTCCCCTCTGCTTTGTGCTGCTGGCAGTGCCAGGGGTACCCTGCCTGGAGGGGTCCCTCCTGCCTGGCAGCAGTGGGGCTGAGCTCTGTAGCCTGTGTGTTTTCTTGGTAGTGTGACTTTGTAGCTGGTCTGAATTGCCTGGATTTTTATAGTTAAAAAAGAGATAAGTTAAGAGCAAAAGTATTTTTTAGCCATTTGGTTTGCAAAACAGTTTTTTTTTCTAAGTGTGTGTGCTTTAAATTTATTTATTCTGTGGCAGCTTGTAATAAAAAAGCACTTTTAGTTAGTCAGCAACTGCTCATTGGTCAGGTCTGGAGTGTCCAGCACATCCAGTGTGTTTATTAAGTAGCCAGCAACATTGCTAATGGCAGACATCACTGGTGTGAAACTTCAGTTTGTATTTTCTAGTTCAGTTTGTGTTTTCTGCTTTATTTGCAGAACAACCATTTTGAGCAATCGTGTGCGTAACTCATTGCTTTACCGAGTGTCATTATGATTGCAAGATCTCTTAATTAGATTTGGGACCAAAGGAGGCAATGTACAGACCCATGAGAAGCATGTTCTTCCAAGAGCTGCCTAAGTTGGTGTCGTTTGAAAGTGGGAAGTCTTTCAGGCTCAGTGGTACAGTGAGAGGGTTGAGGGTGTGGTTTCATGGGTGTTGCTCACCCGGATCTGCGCTGTGGGACAGGTGACAATTGGATGGTGCCTCTGTGGGGTCTCCAGAGCCATGGATGGATGAGGGACAGGAGAGCAGGGACACTGCAGACAGAGCTGCTCCTGCCTGTCCCTGCCCTGGGAAGCTGGAGAGCCAGTGCAGAGCTGCCTGTGCTCCATATTCCAGTATTCCCGTTCCGAGGCTCCTGGATGAGCAGGCCCAGGAAATGGTGACTCCACTCCTGCCTGCATGGAGGGTACACGAGCCATGGGTGTGCTCTCAGCTCTGGGCATTGGGGGCTCTATCAGTTTGTCAGTGTATTCTGGTTTAATTACTTTTTTTACCTTCAGAAAGCAAAAGAATTTCAGTCTTTGAGACTGAATGTGTTGGGAAATATCTGGAGTGCTGTGTTGTGCATTCTGTTCATTTGTATATGCAAAAGAATTCTGAATGCTGACAGAAGATCTTGTACAAGGAAAGACATAAAGTAGCAGCATTATCAGTGTTAGACTTCTGAAATTAGCTACTTTGACAATTTTAACTCATTTCAAGAGTTGTTTTTTTTTTTTTTCTTGCAGTATACCTACTGCCATACTCATACCCAATTTTTAATGCTGCTACTTGAAAATATGAGTCTTTAATATGCTTGCTGTTTGGGGTTTGGTGGCAGCAGTGTATTTATCTGTGCATTTGTTTTAGCAGTTATGTTGCATCTACATAAAATTGTTTTGCAGATGCCTAAGCTCTAAAACTGTCTCAGGAGGCGGTGGCACACGTGTGGTGTCCCAATTTTCATTTTGACTTGCAAACCCCTTCAAACTAGGAAGTTGCTGTTGTGAGCTTTGTCAGATCCTCACAGGTTTCCACCTGCCATGTGTTGGGCTGATAGAGGAGGTGGATGGCTGAGAATTTCCTGGGAATCAGAGCATGGGATGGTGTCCTCACGGGACATCCCACATCCGTGTGTGAAATCCTGGTGAAATCCTGGAAGGGGCTGGAAAACACAGCAGGAACCTCTGCAGAACTGCTACTCTCAAACTTCAGCTGATACAGAACTTAAACTATTGGAGACTTTATTATGTAGTGGTAGTTGTGTTTCATTTCTGTGATCCCCATGAGTCATCTACCAATCATTGTGTTTTTCACATATTCTCTGGTTTATTTTTGGCCGTTTCTCTGAGATAACCCATTTTTGGCAGGTCACAACTCGCAGAGGGGAAAGTCTCATTCTTCCTTGTTCCTGGCCACTTGTATGTTCTGCTTGACACTGGTTCCTCACTTCTTTAACATTCCTTCCACTAAAAAAATAAATTAAAAATCATCTGGGTAATTTTTTCTCAATTTGACAGTAATCACCGGGCTGATCATTCAGCCTGTGGAGAGATGAAATTGTGAATCCAGCAAAATGCTCTAAGCATTCAGCTCTTCAAAAATGCAGGGTTGAGGTGTGAAGTTAGGCCATCAAAAATGGCATTTGAGTCCTGGGCAGTGGGCTTAGCTACTTTCCAAAAGTGCTAATCTGTGTTCCTTGTCAGGATGGAGTCCAGATAGCTAAATTTTGCCTCACCTAATCTTAGCCATCCTAAATCCTGCCCTGAGTAATTGCTTGTGAAAAGCAATGTGTGGGTGACTCGTTTGCTGAGGTGCTGTTAGAGAGAGATTTTAGTTTTCCACAATGCTTAACTGCAGTAATTCAGAGGCTGTGCATTCTTTTCCCAGTTTTCTTTATATTCCAGTGTATTTTCCAGTTTTCTTGACAAATAGGAGCAGCAATCTCCTCACTGCCCAGTGTGGAATTCTTCTCTTGCATGGGTCTGTATTGATCCTTTGAGCTGTTTGTCCTCTGTGAAGATGAGAGTAGTGGAAATAAGAAAATATCAAACATACACAAACTAGTGAGAATCTAATAAAGATACAAACAGTCTGAATTTTTGTGTGGCTTTGCTTTTGATTGCTATATTTTAGAAGCATAATTTTTAGTGCAATTTCCATATCTAAAATTATAGGGTGCCACCCTGAATATTGGCTGCTGTATCTGCTTGGCACCTTCAGCTGCCTGGAAAGGGCACTCACTGTCCAGGCACATGGAGTGTGAGACACAAACTGCTGGAACCTAATTAAAAGAGATTCCTCACAACAGTACCAGGATTGCTTGACTCCAGAATTTTGGGTGACAGTTCAGCTTTAGGAAGGGACAGTGGTCTGGCAGGTATAAAACCCATTCTCCATTTTATTTTTTCTCCTTTGCTGTCTCTGCCAATAACTTCAGATCCTCTGTCAGCTCTTCATCAAACTCTTGTTCCTCATCTTTGACCTCAGCAAGCCAATTGTAATATTTTTGAACTGCTTACAATGTGCCCATATTTAATCTGTTTCATTTCTTAAAACTCAGGTTCTTGCACTTTTTACTCCTAGGGCTCTACTTCTGACTTTTTAATAACCTCATCCAAGCCTAGATCTGTTGGTTTTACTTCTTAAACCATGGATTTGAGGGCTAAAAGCAGCCTGTGAGGTAAATGCAGATACAGGAAGAACAGAAGAAAGGTTTTGCTGTGGCAGGGCAGTGCCAAGCAGCTCTGCAGTTTTGGGGCTGGAAGCCATTCCAGGAAAGCCAGTCTTTGTTCCTGCAGCCCAGAGCATCCTGCCTGGCCAGGGGAGGAATGTGCTGCCTCCTGGATACCAGGGACTCTGGGCATGGCAGGAAAGATGCATGTGCTGCTTTGCCACCTCGAGGGACTGAGAGGAGCCTGTGGAAAACAATCCTTCAGGGTCAAAGCTGCTGGAGTGTGCTGAATAAAGATCCTGTAATCCACAGGAAAAGGTGGAATTATGGAACTTGGCTGGACAGCTGTGAGGTGTTCGAGGCAATTTGCTTTTTAAGGTTCTGATTTTACCACCTTGTTCCTAGAACTTCATCCCACTGAAGGTGCCTGGCACTGAATGATTTTAGTTTGGCAAAGGAAAAAAAGGGGCCAACACCAATTGTTTGTGCTGGGAAGTATTAGATAAAATTACCAAGGGATTGCTTTGCCTGCCCCACCTGTAATAAAAGAGTAGTTAAACTGGCTGTGTTCTTGAGGAACTTCATGTTCCAACTTCTCTCTCCTCAGAGCTTATCATGCAGTGGTAAATCAGAATAATGCAAGTCTTAATTAGTTTTACTCTTCATTATAGGGAGAGTTTCCAATTTGCACACAGGCTCAGTAACTAGCTCAGTGCAAGAGGAGCCTGCAGAGCTTGAAGTAAATGTGTTTGCTGAGTTATGAGCAGCCAGCCTGGAGCTGGTGTTTTCAAACTTTTAGAGGGTGTGAAGAGATAGAGCCTTGGCCAGAGGTGCTTTTACCAACCACTGTGCTTGCATTCAGAACTGAGGAAGGACCAGTCTCCCTGTTTGGGAAATATTTCTTTTCCATTTGGTGTTTGTGAGGACTGCCAGCTTGGGGATTATTCTAGGAAAGTATTTTTGTTTGGCTTGCAAGAAAACAGGAAAATGTTACTACTTCTCTTTATCACAGGCAGATGTTCTGTGGGTTTGTAGTGGTGGTGGAAAGGTGTCAGAAATTCCTTCTTTTGCTCTCCAAAGAGCCAAGAATTGATGTAATCACCTCTCACAATTCAGTTACCTCTCTCTGCTCTTGCCTGGAATGCACTTTCCAGGTATTCCTGCTGTAGTCCCCAAATGGCTGCTCTTCATTGCAGCTCTTGTTTATTACATGTGTGTTCCTTGGGTCCCAGGGTTTGTATTTTCCCATCAGGAACTCCTGGTGGTGTGCCACAGGATGCAAATTAAAAGTTGTATATAAAATGTGGATACAGTTCTCCTGACAGAACCATTTCTTTGTGATCACATACAAGTGCTACAGTTGCATTACCTTCCTTATGCTGTGATTATTTACAAAACAAGATCCTGCCTGTTTCGGTGGGCTTTTTCTTTGTTGTTTTGTGGAACAGAAAAATATCAGCTGGGGAAAAATCTGAAACGTGACGCAGCAGAGTTTTGCTGGAATAAAAGCTGCAGTCCTGAGCACGGGAAGAGAAGGAGACTGTGGAACATCTCACCCAGAAATGCAGTGGTGTCTGTGACATGGGTTGGGTTTTATTCTTCCACTCCTTTTTCTACACTGACCATTTTATAGACAACTTCCCTGGGCTGGATGCACTTTGTGGCAGCTGCTGCTTGAAAAGAGGAGTGCCAACAGACACCTCATTATTGGAGATAGAATGAGGAGCAAACATAAACAGAACTTGTTTGGGTGTAAGAAACTGCCTCTTCTTTTAGCAGGATTTTCTACAGTTATTGTTCAGTTGGTTGCTTTGATTTGAAGCACATTATATAATTGATAAAAAGACTACATACAGCCTGCTCTGCTTTTGTGAGCTGTTTGAGTGATAATATTCAGGATAAACTGCTGAGATCCACGTTGTGCTCCCTTAATCAGGCTGTAGGGGTTATTTGGTCCCTAAACCTGTCCTTCCAGTAATGTGACAGTCACAACTGTGCTTCCCTACTAGCCAGAGATCTGGATTTTCCTCTGACCAGAAAATGACTTTTGAGGATAATAATTATTTTTTTTTTTCATGAAGGAATACAACCTGTCAGATTAATTTATGTGAAATGTGTGGAAAATCTGCAACTTTCTTCAGCTGTAAGAATTCTATAATGACATCCAAAAAAGACCTGAATTGGTGGAAAAAGAAGGGAAGGTTCAGTCGTGCACTATATTTTTAAGCCTTTGATAGCTTAAATGGTGGGCAGGCAGAGTTGCACTGACTCATGGGCTTAGGTGACCTACATTTACCTAGCTCTGATCTTTCTCCAGGCACTATGGAGATGTGTTAATGTTCTAGTTTTGAGCTGCAGGCTAATGATAAAGGACTGGCAGCTTCCCCCAGAGTTTGCTCCTGATTTGTTGCATTTTCAGCTGTTAAAAGTTTTTAATTTGCAGCAGCTCCACCTTAAAGTACGGCTTCATTTGCATACGTTTGTGTTTGTGAAAGTTGGCTTTATTTTTTCCTAAAGAGAGTATATTGACATGTGCTTTGCCTAAAATACTCTTTAGGCTGTGGTACAGCTGTGCTCATGTGGTTTTCACAGCTCCTGGTTTTGGGATGCTGGTGTGGGGCAGCTTAGCTGGGCAGTAAGAGCTGCAGTTTGATGGACTTGTAATGGGTGTGTGTTTCTTACTCGCTTGAAAATAGTAAAAAAAATAAAAAATCTAAAAAAGACCAAACAGCAAACTTGTTTTTTCAGTTTCGCCATTTAGCCTGTGCTTTTTTTAAGAATTTTTGTAATAAGTTTCTTGAGATTTGTTAGTTTGTAAAACCTTGTCTCCAGTTAAGTAATCATCTGTGTACTAAGACTTGATGAATTTCAGCTCCGAGGAAAGGACGGCCTGTGGGAAGGCTGCTTTTTCCTACATTTTCCATAAAAAAGCTGATAAACCTTGAGAAATTGGGAGAGAAGGAAAGGATGAGGAAGCAGTGCCTTGTTTGCTGCGGGGATGAGTAATGGGAGATGTTTTCTCTGCTAATAAAACCCGAGTGCAGTCAGATGCATGTGCCCTTTTTTCCTTGCCAGGAAACATGCTTCTGTCTGAATGCTTCCTTTTCCTGCTCCACTCCAGCCTATCCCAGAGCTGTAAGAGCAAGTCCACTTTGTAGGAGTAACTTGGTGAACAAGAATACATTTATTTTATATATATGTACAGCTCAGGGTGTACATCAGCTGTTTCATCATTTCAGTTCCAGTGTGAACTAGTTTGACTTGTTCGACCTTCTGCTTAGGCATGTAGTGATGGCAAGGAATAATCCAGCTGTAAAAGCTGGATTTTTTAACTCCTTTATGGAAAAGCAGTTGAAGTGGGACTATTTGCAGCTCAAACTAATTTGACTGAAGATCTGAAGCTGTTGGGGGTAGATGAAAGCCACGTTAATGCTATCTGAAAGCCAAAGTTGACACTTCATTTTCCTGGCTTTCTTGCAGCACAGGTGATCCCAGGATGATGATGCAGCAGCAGTGCTATTTCTACCTATTTTTCTAGGACAAGCAGCTGTGGAACTCATCCTCCTTTTATTCCTCCAGGACAGCCTTCGTGCTGCTAGACAGGAACACCAGTGGAGATTTCATGGCAGGCAGTGGGGTAACGTTAGCATTCATTTTTGTAAAAGTAGTTAGAGGGACCACAGAAAAAAACAGTCATGCAGGCAGGTATTTGAACCTTTTGGGGTCTTTTTCCACCTCCTTGGAATTGGTTCTGTTGCTGCTGCTTTTATCTGTGTAGTTAAGATGCTGCTTGGTGATCAGAGTTATTACACAAACATATAAGTACTTATACTTTCATTCCTGAGTGGTAGAAAACAAATCTTCTCGGGTAGATGTGTTTGATAAATTAATTTGATGTAATTTCTGTTAAAATCTAGCTGCAGATAATCTCTTGAAGATGTAAAGGGGATGTTATTGGTGAAATGATTTGTTCCAAGTGCTGTAGACTCTGCTGGAGTGCAGCTGGATGTTCCACTGCTGTAATCACATTGCAGAGATTAAGTTAGAAACTGATTCCAGTTTTGTTGTGGCTGGAAGCACCAGCAGCTGACAATCAGCAGCATTTGGGATTTGCTCTAAGGAAGGTGTTCTACATGAGTATTTTTCTGTAGAGAATTAATGTTGGGAGGCAGGGATTCAATACAGGGAGCTTGATTCCTTGCAGCCTGTCAGACTGAACATGGAAATTGGTGACAGAGGCTCAGGAGTGACCTGGAAACACTGTTCCAGCTTTAATAGTCTCATCCATTCAATATTCCATGTATATAGATAAAAGATATTTCAAAAATGCTACACTTCTAATATTCTCATCTGCAGAGTATTTGTATAATATTCTAGTCTTAAAATTTTAACTTTGAGAAGAGAGTCAAGATGCAGCTCTTTTTTATCCTCTCTTCAATAGCACAGGAATCAGTTCAGAACTACAATTTGAACTGATTCTTTAACTGATTATTTTTAAGAATTTAGTTGTGGGTTTGTTTTTTTTTGTAGTCCCAAGAGTATGACAGTATTTTGCATTCAATGCCCAAACTTTATTGCAAAATCTTGATAGGTGGAAATAAGGCAAATAAATTAAATCTGAAGTACTGGACCACCCATGTCACCAGCAGCTTCATGAGAAAAGATATAATTTTAGAATTGCATAAAGTATGTTTAATTTTGCAGTTTTTTCTTTAATTGATGTGCTAGTTGTTAGTGTCAGTACCCAAAGGGAAAGATTTTAGTTATGTCCTGTGTGAAACTACCTCATTTTTAAAGTTTATTCAAGCATTGTTAGTTTTATTTTTATCTTTGTAACATGTACAAGAAGACATTCACATTTAAAAACTCCCAGAAGTTCAGAACTTGTGTTGAAATCAGAGTTTAAAAACCAGGGTGGAAAGCAGCCCTTGTGAATAATTGTCTCTTTAAAGAGATTGGATATGGAAGGTCCTGGATGGAAAACAAATACTTGATTATAGAGTGTAAGCAAAGCATTTTGTTGTGTTGGTGTGTGTGTGCTCCCATTAGTTAAATCACGGTAATTATTGTATGTTCATTAACACTGCACATCTCTGGTAGATGGTCAGATGCTGAGATTTGCAGAGTGGAATAGTTCACAGTGTGTTTCAGTGTGGTGGAGTTTTTCCATCCCAAAGGAGAAGTTGGGAAGCCCTGATGAGGAGGTGGGAAGGTGGCAGAGGTCGAGCTGTCCTGTGTGTCCCCTCTTTCCAAGGATTCCATTCTTCCCACACAGCCCTGCCTCCCCCCTCAGGAGGTTATTATTTCCCATCTGGTTTTTTATACAGTTATTATGTTTTTTATACAGTTCTACACAAGTGGAAGCTCCCTGGGATCTGTTTGATGCTGCTCTGATGCTGCCTTTGAAGCTCCCCTTGCTGAGGTGTCCCGAGGGACCCTTGGGCAGCCGTGGCTCTGCAGAGCTGAATCATCGGGAGCAGCGTGGAGTACGTGCTCCCAAAAACGCCTGAGGAGTCCTTCCCACAGCCAGGACAGACAGACAGCCCTTACAGAGGCTCTGCCAAGGAGAGGGAGGGCAGATGGCACTGAATTAAGCCTCTTAGGGATTAGGTATCTTTAAAAGTAAGTCTGGGGGTATCGTTACATTTGGAAATTTTCAGAACTTTCTCCCAGCGTTCTCTTTAGATTTTCTTCCACATTCAGTCTTGGTGTGAGACTGGGGTCCCTGAGCTTTACCTGAACTCTGACACCACTGACTGCTCTGTAATGTGCTCTTCAGGCAGCTGCGTTTTTGTCTGAAGCTATAAATCAAAATCGATTTTTGAAATCAGCAACTGAATGTTAAACAGCGTCAATGAAATCTTGATACTTTTATTTTTCATTTTGTCTTAAAATGCAATTTGTGTAGAGCTGTTAATTAAACCTCAACTTTTCACAGGTGATATTTTTCCATATTTGGGGTTTGTGTGTTGCCAGATCCCAAGCTCTGTGCTGCTGCCCAGGCCAGGTGAGCTCTGTGCTCACGGGCAGTGCCCGACCTTCCCTCAGGGCTCTGCAGTTTTTGGTGCAGGAAGGGCCGTGCCTGCCTTGGCACAGCCCTGATGGAGCAGCACAAGCAGCTTATGAGCACAGCACAATCTCTCACCTGCTCCAGGGCTGACCCTGAGCTGTCTGTGTCTGACTCCCACTTTTCCTTGGAGCTTGTCAAGTCCGTCTGTTGCCCTCACGGGGACCTTGAAGGGTTGTGCTGTGCAGGCTCAGAGACTGAGACAGCGTGGGACAGGTTAGCTGGGCACTACAGGCATCACTTGGAGGGACTTGTAGTGAGAGTGTGTTTCTTACACACTTGAAAATACTAAAATTGGAATTGAAATGAGTTTGGCCAAGCTTCGACACGTGCTGATGTGTCTCTGCCATGTGTTAAAATGTTATTTATAGACTGGGGGGGAAATTAATGCTGATTGTGAGTAGCTTGGTAAGTTGTGTAAGTAATTTGATTAAATGTTTGATGTTCCAAGCATTAGATTTTATTTGTCAGTTTGGAAGAGAAGGTAACTTTGAGAATTTTGAGGTTAAGTGGAGGATTTTTGGGGGTGCAAATGAGCTAGGACCCCAAAAGCTCATGCTGATAATGAGGTTGTTCTCATAAGGGTGTGCTACTTTTTATAAGATTTTATTTAAAATCTTGCTTAAAATTTCTTGTTACTTGGGCATTTGAGGTGCAGAAAAACCTTTCAAATTTAAATTAATGGTGCAGAGTAAGTACTGATGCTGTTTTAGAGCTAAACAAGTATTTTCTTTCACAGGTAACTTGTAGAGTGCCAGGGACACTGATTCCTTGGGATGGAGGGATGGACAGCAGGCAGGGAGTTGCAAATTACTTAAAATACATTTCCCTCTCCTGAATCCTGTCTGGTTTTGGTAGGGACTGTTATCCTTGCCAAGGGCTGTGAAATCATGGTTCCTTTTCACTTGAGTATGTAGCTGTGTCTCAAAAAGGGTAGAAAATTCTGTCCGGCTTGCAGAAGTTATTTCTGGAGAGATGAGGCTAACTGGAGGCAGGGGAGGTTGCTTAAACTGGGCAGGTTTAACATAATCAGTCCTATGACCTTAAGTTTACTTTGAAACTTCATTTTTCTCAGTTATGATGCTGGGATCTTTTAACTGGTGACTTAATGCCAGTGTAAAGAAAAATAAAAAATAAATGTAAAACCAAATCAGATTGAATTCTGTTTATTTCAAGCCCAAATAGGATGGATTTTTTGAGCTTTAATCTGACTAGGATGGGATGTTGGTAAATATTTAAAGTCCTGTTTTAAATTATGCAGGAAGAATTGCATCGACACAAATTTCTTGATATGAATACACCATTAAATCAGTTCATTAATACAGTATTAATGATCACTTTATTCAATTTTTGTCTTGTATTGCCTCATTAAAAAAGAAGCTCAAAAAGAAGTACCAGGCCTGTGGTACTTTGCTTAAAAATGTTGGTTAATGAAATGACTATTATGGAGAAATTAGAGTTGGATTTATGTAACTTCTAACAGACTACACTTGAGATGATTATTTTGTTCTGTTGCATGACAGCATCAAAAATACCTCCTAAAACATAATTCTAATGATGAGTCAGCAAGTGATTTTCTTAGGTTTGTTTTTGGAATATGATAAATTCTGGGATAATAATGCCTTGGTTATAGTGAAAGTGCAAACCAAGCCTGAGTCCTGTGCCAGTGCAGCCACTCAGGTACAATTTAGGGATCTGCTGGGTTTGGGTGTTGGATTCTCCCCTGGTGGGCAGCTGTTGGCTGAGAGAAGAGTTTTGAAGCATTAAATGTTTAATTGTCCTTCACCCTTTGAATCACAGGTGTTCCAGTTTGTTTGGACTGTTAGAGTTGTTTGTAGTCTAAACCAGATTACATTGCTAGTTTTTAAAAAACCCTCGAGGCCATTAAGTGGGCACACTCTGCCACACGTTGAAGTGATGTGTGTATAAATCACTTTTTGTGTAAGAAAAGGATGGTTTGTAATTGCTGTGGAATTTGGCTTTCACTTGAGCTTTGAAATTTATGAGTGTAGATGGCTGTGAGTCGTGTAAACAGCAAGTTCCATTGGAATAAACCTCCTAAAGTCTGGAAAAAAAATCCTGTGGTTGGGTTATTGTGTGTGCAGTGTGTGGCTGCTCTTCAGAAGAGAAGATTTCCCAGATTTTAGGAATTCTTTTCACTGGCTCAACTCCCACTCTGGTTTATTGTGTTTCAATACAGCCAAGCTAAGGATTTACCACGGGCAAGACTCAGAAAGCTTTTCTGGTGGGAGGGTGGAGGAGAGCAAAGAATTGTCCAGAGTGACCCTGGGAGAGCACAGAGATAAATAAATGGGAGTGGGGGCTGTGATGTGCTGGGCCACACTGACCTGCTTTTATCCACATGCCAAGAGTGGTGTTTTTCAGTCTTTTTTTTTTTCTATTTTTCATCCTTGTTCAATTTCTTTCTGTCCTAATATCTCTGTCTCAAATGTTTGGGTGCTATTCAGTCAATTACAGCTGGAGGTGGAAATTTATAAAAACTTCCAGGTGCTGTGAAATGCCAACAGCTCAAGCCTTTTTATTGGGAACCTTTTGTTTTCTGTAAATTAAATTTCTCATTTTAGTGTAATTTTCTTTGTGGTCTTGTTAGGAACTTTTTTTTTCAGAGAGAATCTAGATGCAAAATGTTTGAAAAGCTGCAGGAAATAATGTTGGGGAAAGATGTTTTATCTTAGGTTTGCTATGGAGAGTTTCAGGCACAGGAATAACAGAATTGATGATTTTTGTGTATTTTCCTACACCTGAGCAATTTCAATTCTTTGTGCCTTCAGGTACACTTAGTCTGGAGTAACTCCTCAGTTTAGCAGAACTCTGGAGAAGTAATTCTTGGTTTTTTTTCCTTTTGTGAGGGTGGGTTTAGAAGACAAACCAGCCTTTGCCTGGGGCTGGAATGAACAGATGCAACTCCTCACCCCATGGGGTGATTTTAAACTGGTCACAGGAGGAGGAGCAGTTTGTGATCACCTCCAGTGGGAATCTGAAGGAAAATGCTTTGTTTACAGTTTCAGAGCTTAAAGTTCTTTGCTAAAGGTGTAGGAAGGAGCCAGGATGGGAGCTGGGATGCAAGGGAGAGTTTCTGACTGGGAGTATTTTTGAATTCTAGTTTCCTAATGGATTTTAATATGAATTTATTAATTGTATTGAATATAACTAGTTCTTTAACAAAGATCCTTCTCTTTTATTTTTAGTATATTTTTGGGGAGTTCAGCCCTGATGAATTTAATCAGTTCTTTGTGACTCCACGATGCTCTGTTGAGGTAAGATCTACTTTCAACTTGTTTTAGCAATAACTTGTGAAAGCTCCATCTCTTTGTGTGAATTTGAAATATAAGAATACAAATATTTAGAATTCACTTGGCTTGCTAATTTATCAACTGAAAATTTTATTCAGTGGTCTTCTTTCCATGTATGTGGTTATTAAGTCAATTTTTAGACATAAATTAATGATTCCACCTTCTGCTTGTCATCTTTCAGAGCTGGACTAGCTGACAGTAGTGGTGGCATGTTGACAGTGAATTTTCCAGCCCTGTACCTCAGCTTTGGTGCTTTTTTTAAGGGGTGCATGCTGAGCACTTTCCCAGCAGAGTTCTTGGTTGTAAAGGTGGGCCTCTAAGCCCTGGGAGCCTTTTGAGGCACATTGTTGATGTTTTTGGCAGTGCTGACCCTCAGAGCTGTGCTCACAGGGAAGGCTGTGTGAGGTCTGAGAAGTGCACCAATAATGAACTAATTAGTGCCAGAGAGAAGCACAGAGTGGGAACAGTTGTCTTTGTGTGTTGGGGTTCATTCCATACTCAGTGTTGTAGGCTCTCACTCTCTGTAGTTCTTGGTAGAGAATGATGAAACCATTTTCCTTTATAGGGAAGAGTTTTGTGCCATTGTCTTCATCTCCAGACTTGAGAAATAATTTTCCTCTGGGTCAAGTTCCATGTATTTCCTCCAGACATTTCCATTCAAATATTTCAGTCATGCTTCCATCCTGCCCTCTCAACATAAAGGAAACAAACACTCGAGCTGTAGATGGGGAAATCCTTTTGTCACAGTTTACAAACCATTGTTAATGTGACTTAGTTTCCTGTAGCTTAATTTTCCAAGGATAATTAGTGTAATAAACTGCTGAACAATGAAAGGGAATGGGGTGGGGTGGGGAGTGAGGGAAATTCAGAAAGGAAAAAGAGCATTTCTTGTCTTTTGGGGGAGAGCTGTGCCTCTGGTGTGTGGGTAATACCTGTTAGCTGTGATGATCCTGCTGTTACCCACCACAAATGCAGTCACAGCAGTGGGACATTTCCATCCCATATAGTGTCACCTGAAGTGCCCCCATCAGCTGTTCCAACACTTTGGGGGTGATGGAAATGTCACATCTAGACTTGTGTGAAGCTGTTCTCAAAGAACCTGCAGTAAGAGCCAGTGTGGCTTCATTTTCTCAGTGTACCACTTCCTGGTTAGCTGTCAAAATAAAGAGCTGTTGAATGATGTTCCTGAAGTTTGTCCTTGATCTGGTTCTGTTCGATGTTTTAATTACCTGGATGATGAAATAAAAAAGATGCTTATTAGTTTTACACTAATTGGTGTAAAAAATTGGCAGGGTGAAGTTGAAGAAGGACGAGGCAGAGATGATAATGCTGCAGTGATGTTTGACACACATCGTGTGGGGGACAGTCCCCACAAGTGCTGCTGTCCCTCTGAGGTCCCTTAACCACAGACCCAAGGGGGACTCTGGCAAGGGAGTAGTTAAAGCTACAGGGAAGTACAGGTTGGATATCAGGAAAAAGTTTTCACAGAAAGAGTGATAAAGTGCCGGAACTGTCTGCCCAGGGAGCTGGTGGAGTCACCATCCCTGGGTGTGTCTAGAAAAAGCCTGGATGTGGCACTCAGTGCCAGGGTCTGGCTGAGGTGTTGGGGCTGGGGTGGATTTGATCTTGAAGGTCTCTTCCAACCTTGGGTTTCCATTGTCTAAACTGTCCCTTTTACATGTGACATTTTTGACACATGTTCTGTCTCTGGCCTGGGATGGTTCACATGACCCAGTTGTATGGAATAAGTCAGCTTTGTGAAAGTGCTGCTGATTAATCAGATATGTTGGGGACCAAGGGGCTGACTACTTTTTTTTAAAATCTTCATATTCTCTAAAGGTCTTTGCTTTGGATAAAAACAAAAATTGCAAGGTTTATCATCAATTGTTTGTTATCGAGATTGAGTAATTTTTTTAGTTCTAACTAAAATTATATTGAACCTGTGTTCAAAATTAATATGGAGCTTGACCCACTGATTCTTATTTTTGACTTGAAAAGATGATACATTAAGATGTATTGAGGTTCATAAATGGATTTACAGCACGTGGTTATTTTAGATACTTTTGCAATGGAATTTCAGGAATATTTTTCTGATGCTCTGGTGTGTGCAGTGCATTAAAAAGGCAATATGTGAGTATCTGTAGCTTCAGGAAATTGAAATCTTCAAGAAAGCAATCTTTCATTAGTGACACCATTGGAGCTGTGTTTAGAGTAGCATTGTAAAGCTGCCCTGTGTCCTCAGTGCAGAGCCAGGCCCACGTTCTCCTGGGATGCAGCGTGGCCCTGGCTGCCAGTCCTGCAGGCACAGAGAAGCTTTCAGCTGCTCAGGAGCTTTAGGGGCAGCTGAGGGGGTTGGAAATTGCCCACCTGTGGTTCCCCCATAGCAGGGGCTCTGTCATGCCTGAGTCCTTGAAGTGATGCCAGTGTTTATTTACAAACCCTGTGTGGGTACATCATGCTTGGGCTGATCAGTGTTCAAGAATCCACCTCAGCTGGAACATTTCAAGGGCCACACTGGAGCAGCCTGGGAGTCAGAAGGTTTAGGTGGGATTGTTGATTGTGCAAAAGTTTGTTTAATCCTGTCCCAATTTGGTCTGTCTTCAGCTTTTGTCTAAAAAGAGGATGTTCCTCATCCTAAAATGAGTTCTTGAAGAAAGATGCTGATGCTGGGAGGTGAATTGCTCGAGAGGTTGGTGAGCCTGTAGTGTGTAACCAAGATAATCTTTATCTTTCAGTACTTGTGGTAATCTGCAAGGACGCCTGAAGCTGCAGTGTGGGATTTGATAAATATAGAAGCATGAGTTCAAGGCATCCTCTCCGAAAATCAAATCTCAACTATGATGTTATTTTGAAAGGATTCGGATGTTTCATATGAAACTGATATGAAATGTTCATAGATTTGCTTTGCCTTTAAATAAGTTTCATTTCTTTTTTGTACAGCTCCCCCCATACAATGAAACAGTTTCATGTGGTATTAAATCCACAGGTAAGTTTCATGATGGTAAGAAATCAAGATTTTTTTTTTTTTTTTAAACTTCAAGGTTGTGACACTTTCTTGAGATTTACTGTAACCTCTCTTTAAATACAATTATTAGAACTTGCTCAGCACCTACACAGGCATATATTATCAGGCAGGTTGGTTTTTTTAAGCTTTACTGAATGATATCTGGGAGAGGTTTTGAAAATCCTGCATTGAACTTCAGCTCATTACAGTGGGCATCTTATTCCTCCCTCACTGTGCCAGCACACAGTGAGAGTGCTGTGGAATCCCTGTAGGATGTGGCTGTGAAAGTGAGGGGGGCTGAAGAGCCCTGGCATGAATTTTCTCTAACAGTTACAGCAAGACTGCTCTGCAAGCAGTGCTCTGCTCTGTGCTCCCTTTGACTCTTGTTTCTGCCTGGCTTGGCTGTTTTTCTGGAGAATCCTGTTTTTTTTTTTAATCTCTTGATGAAAGTGTGACTTGATGTTAAAATAAGTTACAGAGTTCCCCTTTTAAAGCTGTAACACTCACAGGTCTTCTGTGCCTCAGCCCTTGCCTCTTACAGCCTGACAGGTAGGTAGGAGCTGCCCTGGGATCCTCACTCTACATAGTTTTAACAAAACTTCCACAGTATTTTAAGCAGCAGGTAAAATAGTTTTTCATTTCCTCCCTGAACCAGAGGAGAGTAAGGAAGCTGATATTTTGAAGTATATGAAAGTGACTCCAGGATCTCCTTAGAAAATCTTGGAACTATCTGACTGAACATTTCTCAGAAGTGCTCAGAGGACCAAATTACACATTAATGTTTAAGAACACCTGATCATTGTGCTTAGAGACTTTGGCCTTGCTTTTAAGGATAAACAAGGTAGGCAGTCAGAAAGGCCCACAGTTCTCACTTGAGAGCAGATCAGCAGCACTTCTGACAATTCAGGAGGTTTATTTAGTACAGGACCAGTTTTAGGACCCTGAGCAGTTCTAAGTAGGAGTTGGAAAGGTTCTTTAAAAAGACCATATGGTGTGAATTGTCTGTTGGTGACAGGGACATCCAGTCATACATTGCTTTGTCTAACTGGGTTTAAGTTTTGTTCTTTCAGACTGAGATTTTAATGGTCACAAGCCATACAGAAAGATGGTTTGTACAAATGTCTTTCAGATCATTCCTAGACCTTGAGAGAACCCCTCCCAGCCCTGAGATTAGGTAATGACAGCAAATTAGGTTTTGCTTGAAAAATGTCTTTAACCAGCTTCCACTGTACTGTGCATGCACATTATCACTGTGGTGGCTGTGCAAACTAAACTGGAATGCTTGGTTCTGCAGAATATTTATATTTATATTTATATATGATGACACACACTTACCATGGTACCATTCCCTAGTCTTCATTTCTTTCTGTACATATCTTCAGTGTTTATTACAGAATCAGAATATCTGTTAATACCTACTAGGAGTAATCAAATCATGGCTTAAGCTCTAATATGCAGAGCTCTGTTCACACTAATTAGTACTGTGCCTTCACAGATTTTGGGGTTGTACACAGCCTGTCCTTGGAGCATCTGTTGGTGCTTGTTTCAATATGTGTGCCATGTTGTTCATGGCACAGAGATCTGTTTCAATCCATTTAGAAATAGAGCTGTGAACTAGATTGAAACAAAGATGCCCTGAAGCAAAGTGGAAAGTCAAAACAAATAAGAAAAAAAAAAATTGCCTCTTATTTTTTCTCAAATGAACTCAGCACAATCTTACAGCAAATGAGCTTCTGCCAGTCATTGCATAGACTAACTGTACAGTAGCTACTGGTATTTATTATTCTAATCCTGCTGTAAAAGGTGCAAAGATTAATTGCTCAGCTGTAACTTCCTAATTTGTGTGTTAAATGCTACAACATCAGTTATGCTCCTGGCAAGGTGTCAGCCTTAATGTTCATCGTGCCAAAACTAAGGGATGTGCTCTGATTCCTGCTCCCCACTAGCCCTGAGTGGGCTCTCCTCATTGTTTAGTGTACAATAAATGGATAAATTCACCAAAACTAGAAAAAAATGCTCCCTTAGGTGATGTTTTTTGCCAGGTTAGCTTTGGGTCACACGAGTGCTGGGAGAGAGGAGCAGGGCAGGGGTTCAGAGGTGACAGCTTTTGCCTTGGGCTCTGATAGACTTCACTCACCCATGGAGGGAAGCCACATTCTTTGTTTTGAAGCCATTACTGTTTTTTTTTTAACTTGGATTTTGGAAAAGAAGAAGTCCTGGATTATTTGAACTGGTAGGGACTGGAAATGTGCCCAGGAATTCATTTGTATCAAGGCTGGAGGAATTGGGATGTTACCAATTGTGCTGTTGTAACAAAGGGTGGAAAGAGCCATCCCTTGGTTCCTGCTTGAGCTCAGGAGTCTCTCCACAAACAGATGAACTAATGAGGGATGGTTTTATTGTGGATTTATATCCCTTCAAGCCCCCCAGGTTTGCATTTGCAGGTGAAGCAGTGCTGGTTTGGAGCTGGGTGTGCTCTGCAGCCCCCAGAACAGGAGGGGCTGCCTGGGCTCTCCCAGCCCTTCCTCTCCAGCTCCCCCCTCCCTGGCTCCAGGCTGCTGAATTTTTAAAAAAAAAAATCCCTCAGCCCTCTCTTCTGGGTGGTGATGGCTCATCAGTGATGCAGAAGTGCTTGGTGAATGGCAGACAGGGTGTTAAAAATGCTTTCTCACAGGGAGAGGGGAAAAAATTAAGAATTTGAAGTTCAGTCTCTTCCTAAGATGATTTAGAGAAACCAGATGTGTGTGGAATTTTCACCCTTTTTTTATTCTTAAAAAAACTCCTCTAGTCTGACTGGCAGCAAGATTGAAGTTGATCTGTGACGTGTTTGCTTCTCATTTAGTCAGGTTAATAGATCAAAGCAGAAAAGCAATTAACATCTTTATAATTTATTAATTAAATCATAATATGTTGGTATTGCATGGATAAGTCAGTCTTCAACACACATTGAATGTTTGTTACTCTTCATTTGATATTAAAAAATGCAGATTCTTGTTCCTTTCATATTTTTTAAAGCTAAAATATTTGTTAGCAGATTTTTCTAAAAAATAGCCAGAACTGCAAAACTTTTATATTGACAGTCATAAATCAAAATATTCCCTACTAAATTGTTTTCCCATAGAATTATTATTTCCTTCAGTATATGAATAACTTCTTTTCTGGGAACTGTTGGTTGCTTTTTGTCGTGTTTTAAAAAATCCACCTCATTTTTAGTGAGTCTGTGATGTACTTGAAAATATGTATTTGTTGACATGTCTTGCATAATGTAAGTTGCACAAAATCTTAAAAGTTTAGTGCTGTACCCACTTAATTCCATTGGAATTAATGCTTAGTGTTGTTTGTAAGTCCTTAAAATTGGAAATGTGTATTTTAACCCCCATCGTTGAGGAAACACAAAATATTAAATTGTAATGTCTTTGAAACAGTAACATACATATCATAAAGACCTGCAGAGCTTTAAAATGTCAGCTTACCTTCAAAATTCCTGAAACTGTTTCATTAATTTTATCTTTACTCCATAGTTACAGAAATAGCTGTAGCTGAAGTATTCAGTGTTATTAATTAACACACATACATTATAACAACAAATAAATTCCAGGAAACTGCAGAACTTGGTGACTGAAAATATTTTGTGATACTGCAGCCTGCCGTGAGAATATTTATTTCTTAGCATTTCTTTAGTTCTGAGGCAAATAAATAAATAAATCAATAAAACAAAAAGCCCTGTTCATAGATTTCCAGTACAACTTCTGTGTCCAAGTTGAGTGCTGATTTATGTTGAGGAGTACAATTATGTTGTATTTTGTGTCATAAAATCCTGGACTCATTTATATCATTACTCTTATGTATTAATAAATTTAATTATGATAAAATTAAAGGCAATGAGCCTGGAGCCTCAAAGGCTTTAATTGCAGTGTTCCATGCAATCAATAAATATATTTTTCAGGTATTCAGGATTATGGTAAATGCTTGATTATAATAAATCACACCAGGAAAACCAAACCCAGCCCCTCAAAAAAGCAAACCTCGCATATGGGAAAGTTAAAAAGGCAAAGGCTTGGATTTTGTAATTGTCAGTTTAACAGACTGGCTTGAAAAAAGCGTGGAATTAAGTATTACACCATATCTTATAGGCAATTATCCCGTAATTAATTTAAAACAGATTATTCCTATAGACGTTGGACTTTAACAGTTTTTTTTAAGAGATGAATTTAATAGGGGTTATGGGGAGGAGCTGTGCAGTGATTTGGAAATTACATAATTCTGGTTAGGAAAAGCTGAATTATGCTCTGCTGTCTTTAAGAAAATGAACTTTAGAACGTTGTCGTGGTTGAGAATGAGAATTGCTTTTGTTTGGGGGAAGGTTCTTTGTTTTCTGAGTTACAGGAAAATAGGAGAGTGCTGTTCTTGCTTTTTAGCTTTTTTGATTCAATGGGATTCTCTAACTGAGATTTGCTTTCTCTTGTCCAGGGGAAGAGTATCAGAGAATTGAATTTGGTGTTAATGAAGTTATCGAGACTCAGTCATCTGTCCTAAATAACACCGACTACAGTATTTCGAGTACTCTGAATCCTCAGGCTCCAGAATTCATTCTCAGCTGTGCACCTGCTCAGAAAACCCCAGATGATGCTCTCGGCGACACAAACTACAACTCCATTGACTGCCAGTTCAGCGACCCCACCCTGGCTCTGGACAGCGGCTCCAACGCTGAAAACGACGGCTTGGCTGGAGGCCTCGGGCAGAGGGAGCGGAAAAAGAAGAAAAAAAGACCCCCCGGATACTACAATTACCTGGAAGATGTCCCCGACGGCGTGGCTGCCCCGGAGGCGCTGGTGAACGGCCACGCCACGGCCGCGGGGCTGCACAGCCTGAGCGCCGAGGACCCGGAGCTGGCCGGGGACCTCCCCTCCCTGGCCACGCCGAGGACTTGCAGCAGCCCCGGCAGCTCCGTGGACTTCCTGGGCGGAGCCGCGTGTGCCGAGCCCGGCAGGACTGGCGGGCAGCCCGAGGTGTGCCGGCTGCCCCACTCGGAACAGTTCTGCCTCCCCCCGGAGGCCGTCAGGGAGAGCCCCCTAAGGACAGCTGTTGTACAGGCTTATGCTGGTACTGATACTACTGAAACTCTTGGCGTTAGCAATGGACAAACACTTGAATCCTCTGGTGAGGACACAGCTGCCAATGGGGTAGAATTGCACACTGTGGAAAGCACTGACTCAGAGCAAGCTAAGCCTGAGGAAGCTTCACCTACTACTGAGGCGACGGTCCCGCTTGCAGGATCAGTCCCTGTTCATCAGCCTGCAAAATCGTGGGCTAGTCTTTTTCACAATTCCAAGCCCTCTGCTTCCACATCTGTGGTCTATGTTGAGACTAAGTATACCCCTCCTGCCACATCTCCTCTGGTCCCTGAAAAACAGGTTGAAGTCAAAGAGGGGCCTGTTCCAGTTTCAGAGGATCCCGTAGCCATAAAGATTGCAGGTATAGTTAATGCACACGAGTGGATGTTACTCTGCAAGGGTTTAACTCTGCTTGTAAACAGGAGTGTGCACTATTGATAGAGAACATTCCTCTGGTAGTGAGCTGACTGTTCAAACACTGCGTGAAGGATGTTATTTCAATAAGCCAGTTTGTATCCCCCTGGGTAAACATTCCAAGCAGGCATTGCCATGTCATTATCCCAGATACGGGGAAACTATTGCTGCTTGTCAAACAACTTGTCAAACAGTCTGTGGAAGTGATCTGTGGTTTCTGATAGGCTGGGTGCTGCTACAAAAAGGAGAATATGTTAGGTTTGTTCAGAAAATGGTGTGTTATATTATCCAGTATTTACAATTTTGTAGTGTATTCCATTACAAGAAGAGTATATTACTATATTTATACCAAAGTAGCTGAAACTCCTGGGCACTAAACAGCAGTTGAAGTGTAATGGCTACACAGGTCTTGCTTCAGAAAATATCATATTTACTAATAGGCTCTTTGAGAGGTCTGTCTTTCTATTTAACCATTATAAACAGCATTGCTTTATCCATAACCAATGCTCCGTGTTCCCAGGTCAAGAACAACCCTGAGCAGCTGTTCAGAGGAGACATCAGGATAGGGAAGGGGTGAAAAAGCAAAAGCTTTTGCTCTTGGTCCTGTCATGTTTGTGGTCCCAATGGGAAATGCTCAAAACTGCAGGAGGTTGGTTGTGCAGATTCAGCCAGAAATTGTGAAGTTCTCCCAGCTTGGGTGCATTTTGTGTCACTGACTCAGTAGTGTTGGAACCAAAGTAATTATTTTTCAATCTGTGATGTGGTCCTTGTGTGAGAAGGCTTTGTGCAGAGTCCTGCTGTTTATGCTACAAGCTAATTTACAAGGTACAATGCTGTTTTGAATGCTTCAAGTGAGATTTCCTCTCTGAACAGAAGAGTTCCGACCTGGAGATGATGTTCAGAGTGCCCAGAATTGTGTGCTGCCTTTCCTCTCCTCCTTGCTCAGCAATGATTTCATTACTCAAAATTACCTGTTGAGAGAAAAGCTGTCAGAATAATTTATATTTCAGTGTATTTTCCACTTAGGTTTCACAAACACTGTATTTCAACTATTCATATATATAAAAAGCAGGTGATTACAGTCTGTATGAACCCATCTGGAGAATGTTGTCTTAAAATCTCAAGCTATCATTTGGTAATGATTTTTAACTTAAGACTATTTTGTGACCATCATAAAGCTAGGATTGCTTGCCATAAATGGAAAAGGTTTTTCTCTTGTGCAAGCTGTTCCAGCTGTAAGTTAACTTTTCTAGACTTTCACTGTTTCTGTACTATTTTTTGCCACCAGGTGGGAGCAGAGCTTTTTAGTTTGTCTTCAATGTAGTAAAACACAAATGTAACTTTTACCCAGTTTTTTCCTGCACCTTCAGTATTAGCTTGCTGTTTGGGCAGATGAATAATCTGAATATAGATAAAAGGACTTAATCTGCTCATTGTAGCTGATTTAGGTAGGAATTATTGCTGCAATTCCTGTAATTCAGATGCTGCTGATTTTGGTGTAAAATGTTGACTTGAAGATCAGAATGCCACGTGCTTTGCTCTATGGAAAAAGGTGTTTTTCTTTATTTTCTTTATATGTACTTGAGTGTTCTCTGTTTGGAAAACAGGTACCTGAGTGCTTGCTTTGGTCATCTACCCACACTCAAAAATGTGTTACGAGAATTTCAGTTCATGATTTGCAGACAGATCTTTTGCTCTGTTCTGTGTGTATTTAATTTCAAATCTCCCACCTCAGTTATCATTACCTGTGAGGATCTGTGTGTTTGTCAGGTGTTCCTTGTTTTCCTTTTGCTGAGTTGAGATCCTCCTGTTGGATTTGCTGGGAATTCAGCAGCTTCAGCTGGTGCCTACAGGAATGAATTTTAGCCCACAAGTGCCATAGGGTGCTGGACACAGGTAAACTCTACACCTGAAGTATCTTAACAGGCAAAATTAACAAATCAAATTAACCAACAACCCAGTGATGGAGTGCCAGGTCCTTCTGCACAGTTTTTATTTAGAACAGGTGCTCAGCACACAAGAGGAGAATTTGCTTTTCCAGGGACAAATTGTTGGTTTGTGCTTCAATCTCAGCAGTTATTACAAGGCAGGTTAATGATTCACAGGCACCCTGAAGATAATTTAATGCTGCTTGATTCAACCTGCAGAGATCTGTGATTCCTTTAGCCTCAAAGACAGAAGCTGCACAAGGTAAGGAGATGATCAGGACTAGAAAATAAATAGAACAGACACATTTCATGTTAATGTTGATGAGAAACAAATACTGAAGAGGTAATTTTAGCAAGTGTCCAAGATGTATCTGCTGTGCAGTGCTGCACTTGTGTGTTTAGAAAGAGATAAATGTAGTAATTTATGCACCACAGCCTAATTTAAATGCTAGGACAAACATTTTAGTAATTAATATCTTAGGGATTGTAAGGTTATAAATGATATTGATAAAAAAATAAGATTCTTCAAGGCTTTATTTGCCACATTTCACAGTCAGTCCCCTACAATTATGACCTGATAATTAATAATGCTTTATATAGTGTTGGAATAAGCTAAGGAAATAAGTGATTGGAATAATGTGAATTCTCTGAGTAGTATTTTAAGTGTTCTTGGGAAAAATGGCAGTGAGAGAATCTGAACTTTCTGAACCATGTTCTCCTGCAGTGTTTTCACTGTGGATGATGGAGGTAACCATGCCCATAAAATCTGTTTACAGCAGGCAGGATTTCAGATGGATCCAAGAACAGAAACTTTGGGATGCGACTAAATCTAGAATTATTTTAAATTAGAAGGAAGGGAATCCAATAAATGCAAATGTGGAAGGAGCCAGAACAGAAACCAAATGCAAATATGAAGAACTAATGGTAGAAGTATTGGAGAAAAGGATCTGGAAGTTGTAGGGAATTGATGAGTGTCTTTAGTACAGCTGAAAAAGTCCAAGGGTTTTTTCTCCAGTGTATTAATACCAATTTATGTGGAAAACATGGAAAATAACTAATTCTACTGTTGCTGTTGAGGACTTGATGTGATGGCAGTCTCTGGGCATTCCTGCTGAAGGAAAATTTCATACTACAGCAACAAAAATGGAAATAAGATTTAAAACTTGTGTGGGCAGAGATGGAAAATTCAGAGTTAATTTGTCTCAGATGATATTGTTGGCATGACTATGGTTGTAAATCCAAATTTACAAAACAAATGCATAAAGAAGATGGTGATTCACAGTTCTGCCAAGACTAGTGGTAAAATGAAATTAATTCAGATTGTAGGAAAGATGTTTCAAGGTTGTATAGTAGATTTTTTTCTCATTGTAAAGGCAGGTAAATGCTAGAGCAAGGAGTTGAGGAGACATCCAGGGTCTGGGGGGCTTTATAAACTTCAGAAATGCAGTCTGGTCTTTTGTGCATTCAAACTGCATTCTTACAGCAGTGTTTTTGTTTAGGGCCATCCAGCAGTGTCGTGCTGGGATTTTTTAATCAATGTCCCTATTTGAGGAAAGATCAGAGTGACAATGTTCTCTGAATCAGGGCCTTAGGCCGAGTGTTCAATTCCAAACCTGTGACCACCCTTCCCCTTCAGCATGGACACCATATCCACAGGATTCTCTTTCATTCAGCCCTGGACTTGCTTTGTTTCAGAAATCACCTTGCTAAAAAAATATTGAGAGGTAATTGTAACAACAAAACCCAGTGGATGAACTTCAGCAAAAATGCTTTCTGTTTATCAACAAAAACATCTAAACATTTCCTCATTTCACAAATCAGCGCCCTCCAACAGAAATGAGTTTCTGGGTGATGACGTGAGCTTTCCAACATGTTTTGAAATGTTAATTTTCTCATGGTTGTAAGTGTATTTTCCTTCTGATACACTTGTAAAGGTTGGTTTAGTTACTGTGTGTTAGATGTGAGCTGGAAATGTGCTGTTGGATGTCATGGCTGTCTTGGACAAAGAAGCAAAACTGCCAGGAATTGCACTGGAGCCTGTTCACAAAGCAGCTTTGTGACCACAAGAGGATGCTAAAGGTCCTCTTAATATCTTTATTCAGCATGGTCCAAAAATGGGGAAGAAAAGAGTTAATGTGAAAAGTTATTGATAGACACAAAATCTAGAAACTTCTCCCATTACTTTTATCCTTATGTTCAATGGTGATGAGCTGTGTTAACAGAAATATTGGTGTGAACACAGTTCAAACGTTGCTGCTCTAACAATGCATTCTGAAGTACTTTAGCAGTAATTTAATAACAATTTTTAGCCCTCAATAGAAAAGAATCTTATTCTGCATCTGTGCTGCATCATCTTCCATTTTACATTTCTTTGCTGTCTGCTCTTTCAGGTGGAACATACAACTGAATTAAACATTTTCTTTTTTTCTGGTCAATTTTGTTTGCTTAGAACTGATGCTATGTGCAGGAAATATGATTTTAGATAGGGAGCTAGCTTGGCAGGAGAAGGATGTGGATTTTGTTTGTAGTTCTGCCACCTCCTCTGCTTACTTACAGCTTTGTACCTCTGTGTCTGTACCTCTATCATGTTATTTTATCTTTTTAATCCTTTAGTGAACAGCTCCAATTCTTTAAGTTTATAACATATTAGAGCTTTTGAGCCCCTCACATTTGTTATAAAAATCCCTTTTTTTATTCTTACACAAATAACCCCACTGGTACACAATTGCTAGATTTACTTGCAATTTGTATTTTGTCTTGTATACCCCTTATTTTGCAAGTTTAAAGTATATGAGTTGCAATATTTTCTTTAAACAGTTCTTATTTAGGTATTTAAATAACAGGTCAGGATTCCTGGATCTTACACCTTTGTTGCTCTTGGTTTCATAACTGGGACAGACTAATGTGCAGTGGTTTCTGAGTTTTAAACTTGGGCCATTGCTGAAGGTTTTGAAAGCAGGAAAGAGTAGGAATTACATTATGTAAGGCTGTTATCTTGGAGATTTTGAAAGTATCAAATAAAACAGCCTGTTCTGAAGATCAGGGGAACATCTCTGTGTGTGTTTGCACTGAGATTATTTTGTTGTAAGATAGTGGATGGTGAAACTTCTAAACAGACTGCTGCATTGGCTTCATCCCTCTTCAAAGCAGAAAAATGTGGAAAATACTTCAAGAAACTGGTGACAGGTGATTCCAGCTAATGGCATTTTATATCTGTGCATGTATGTGTGTAGCAATGTAAATAAAATATCTGGAGTTAGGAGAACAAACATCCACATCCAAAGGTCTTGTTTTGGAATGCCAGTGATCAGTTTTGTATGAGCCTCTCCTGATCCCAGTCCCAGGGTGTCTTCAGAGGAAGAAAATCATCTTTGGAATGTGAGCAGTGGTTACATGGAGTGGAGATCATTTGCTGAATTTTCATTGATTTGATTTACTGTGCAATGCTGCAGCAGATTCTTGTTTGATGGCCACGAGAGTTTTGTTGATGCTCAATTTACTGTTTCTCATTCTGCAGAAATACTGGAAAATGTAAGACTAATACATAAACCAGTGTCTTTGCAACCCCGAGGGCTGATCAACAAAGGAAACTGGTGCTACATCAATGCTGTATCCTTCCCTGGGAAAAAATTAATGCTCTTAAGTTGATATTTTTATATTATATCTGTCAGAGTTTTTCTGGATTGTTCTGGTAAGTATTTNCCTTGGGCTTTGTTTTGCAGTTTAAGTGGATCACTTGGGTTTGTGCTGAACAGGTTGTCACTGTCCTATCATCTGCGTAAAACAGCATTTAATTTAAATGAATTTAAATTAATCCTTCTACAAACTCATGTATGGAAGATGGGCTTGCTCTTAATGAATTGGAGTTGTATTCCCCTACAAAAATAACTTTTTCCCTGAGAAACAGAAAGCACCTTCCCTCCATGCTGTATTATGATATTAATAAAAATATTTACAGTTAAGACAAATTGTCTCCCATGTCAGCAAGGCTGACTGTGAGTGACACTTGGGTACTTCTAGTGCTGGTACTGCTTAAAAGTGTTAACACCAGTTTCAAAGCAGATCCTAATAAAATATTTCTAGGCCAGTGACTGCTTTAAAGAAAGCTTTTATCACATATAACCAGTTTTGCACTCACTTGGTTATATTCATTATACATCCTAGCTCCCATTTGTTCTATCTTGAAGTTTTACATTGGGATTTATTAGTCAGTTTTTGCAACTGAAAAGGGATCAAATTAATCTCTCTCCTCAGCTGTTGGGATCGATCCCTGATTTTGTTGTTTCCCTTTCCCTCCAGTTTTTTAGTGCATTTCTTCTGCTCACTGCTCTCACAAGTCGTGATGTTTTTAGGGTATTATTCTTCCAGCATGCTCTGGAGTTTTCCAGCTGCTCCCAGCTCTGCAGTGCAGTGTCTCACGTCTCAGCTGCTTTTGCTTTGGTTGCAGGGGTGACTCAGTACCTTTAAGTTTCAGCTGGTTCCTTCCCTTCTCAGAAAATGTGTTCCAGGTTATCTCCTGCCAATTTACAAATGGTTAATTTATTATAAAGTCTTTCCTTCAAAAGTTCTATTCATCTTCTGCTCCTGGATGAAATGTTTCCTTACCCATTAATTAAATTTGTTGCCGTGTTTAAAATGTCAGTGTAAGCACTGCCTGTTACAAGATGCTGGGGGTTTTTAAATATAGCTCCTGTACATTATTGTACAGTTTCATCCTCTTTTCCTGTTTAATTCTTGGATTGATCTACCTAAATAGAGATGCTTTAATTCTTGGATTCCAGTTTAATTCTTGGATTGATCTGAATAAAGATGCAACTCTGTTTTTCATATAATTGACTATTTGGTTAATACACAGATGCCATTTTCTGCATATTTCCTTAATGCCACTGCATAGACCCTGCAAGCCTTGGTTGCTTGCCCTCCAATGTATCATTTAATGAAGTCCATTCCAATGTATTCCAAATCGCAGAGGCCGTGCACCTCCACACCAATGCTAGACAGTTTGTAAGTAGCTTGGGAAAAAGGAATAAAAGTCTGGGATCTGGCTAAACTCATTCAGAAACAGCTAACAGTGGCTGTTGGTAGAAGCTGATATGTGTCCAGAAGTTTTTTGTGTGTTTTTGGGTGACACTTTTATGATGAACTCGGTGTTTTACAAGCGCTTGGCTTTGTCAAGGAAGATAATTCCTGTTGCCTTTGGAGCATCAGTTTTGTGTAGTGTTTAATGTGCAAAACTGAGCTGTGAGAGGTGCAAGGGTCAGCCCAACACCTGGGTTTCACTGCAGTGATCAGATGAATTTTTATGTTTGAACTTTACCCAGATTTCGTGGTGGTATTCTTTGATTTTATTTCTTTTGGCAGTCAGAATGACAATGATTTAATTTTATTATTTGTCCTTCTAAGTGCTAACTTGCTGCTCAAGTCTGCTTGTTGCTTCCCTTCTGTTTCAGTGTTCGTTTAATGAATGAGTTCACTAATATGCCTGTACCTCCTAAAGCCAAGCAAGGTGAGTGGGAGCAGGGCCACAGAGCAGAAAACGATGGGGAGAAGCCTTTGGGGTAAAGATCTCCATGGGGGGAGGTGTTGCACCTTGGATTTTTTTCTCCTCTTTGGTGGAGCAAGTGTACAAGTGCAATAGGAACAGTTTTTCTTGAAGGTTCGCTTAATTGTGAAGATGTTTTCTAAGAACATGCCCTTCCTGAGAATTGATACTCCCTCTGTTTTCTTCCACTTCCTTCCTTACATATTTCCAGCTGTTTATTTATCAAATTGCTCAGTTCTGCTCCTCAAATCCTGAACACTCACTGATTTGGATCAAAAAGGGGCCATAACAGGTCCCTTAAGCAGTTGGAGATTGCCTGCAGGAATATTATCCTGGCTTCTGATTCCAGTGGGAAAACTTCAGCTGTGTCTGGTTTCTCCTAATACATATTTAGGCTCAATGATGATTATGGAGTGAGGAATAGCATATTTTTGGATGCAAATAAATTATCTTAAAGGTTTCAGTTGTTTAATCTTCATTTTAAACCAAGTCTGTTGTATTGCAAACTTGTAGAAGCAAGCACATTCCTGAAACTATTCTTTATGTAACACGATAAGGAAATATCAGGAGGAGCTGGTTGTTCCAGTGATTTCCAAACAGTTCAGACATTTCTGTGGTTTCTCTCTGTAAAACAAATCTTACTGCCTTATGCAATTTATTTTACTTGTAGGTCATTTTCTTGTGGAGTTTTCAAGTCTAGCTCTGAGGCCACCATTAGGTGGAACATTCTGTCAGGCTGTTCTGGGGGTTTTTGTTCTGCACTGAGCAAAGTGATCTGTTAGAATTGCAAATCCACAAAAGGTTTAAGGATGTGTTCTTCAAGTACAAAAGAAATGCAAAAATGCAAATAGCACTGAAAGTGTTCTTTTATTATGGCTGTGGATATTCTTGTTTATCTTTTTAGAACTTTTCTTGACTATCTGTAAGTTTATGCAGGGTAATATGTTTGAAAGCAATGTTTACAGATAAGATTGTATCTTATAACTTCTGAGCTCAAGACCCCAAAATCACAATAAAACCATTAATAAAAAAAGTGCTGGACTCTAAAACTAGTGATGTGTGAGAAGACTGTTAAGGTATAATGTAAAAAACCCTTTTATTGGTTATAACTGACATGAATTCTCTTTCACCTTGCAGCTTTAGGTGATAAAATAGTGAGAGACATCCGACCAGGAGCTGCCTTTGAGCCAACCTACATTTACAGGCTCTTGACAGTTATAAAGTCGAGTCTGTCAGAAAAGGTGAGACTTCAAATCCTTGCCTTGTGGATTTTTTTTTTTTTTTTGTCCTTAGAACTCTGCAGAGCTAAACCTCAGGCTCTGCTCAAATGCCACTAAAATCAGCTCATTGAGAGGTCGTGGTAATGAAGCTCCACTGTCTTGGGATCCAAATTACAGGAAAATGTTAATTACAGGTTTGATGTGTCAGAATAATGGAAAAATGACTGTTGGAATGGAACATCTCTTCTTATAATGGGGTTACCAATTGATTTACATTTCAGAAATGAACAGTTGTTCATTTTTATGAGGAATTCAGCTAAGACTGATTGAAGGTCCAGAAACATCAAAATGCCTGTTCAGGTTTAATTTCTATATAAAGAAAAGATAATAATTCAAGCCATCCTTTGATTTGGCCTTGGCTTGGCAGCAACTTTTTGATAAAAGAAATGTGGTTGTAAAAGAAACGTGGGGGAAAAAATTCCAACTCACACATTAACTGGAATTTGTACTGAGAAAAATGCAGAATTCTTGTAGCCATTGTGGAGCTGATGTGTGTATTTACTGCTTAGTGCAGATGTAACTAGTTAAAAAAGATGTATTATAATAAAAGTTAAACTTTGATATAACTTTTGACTGAGTTAGCAGTTGCTCAATTAGCTAAAATAATAGGAGAAAGCTGGATTTCTTCAGTGTCATGAACCTTCTGTTAAAAGGAAACCAAGAAAATAGCATGGAATTAAATGAAAAAAAAATTTTGTTCAGGGCAGGCAAGAGGATGCTGAAGAATACTTGGGATTTATCCTCAATGGACTACATGAAGAAATGCTGACCCTCAAGAAACTTCTGTCTCCACATAATGAAAGTAAGTGGATTTATTTTTTATGGCAAACAATTCATTTCAAATACTGTTTTTGTGTGGTGGTTCCAGAATTCAGAGTAATGCTTGGAGTGGAATACCATGGAGAACAGAATGCCACGTTTTAGAGGACTGGGACATAAGTTAATAATATTTTGTTAAAATCTGGATACAGTGAGTCCATTCTGCCCAGTTTATGAAGGATCTCAAGAGTTACTGGATTTCTGGAAAAGCATCACAGTTCTGTCAATACTCTGAATGACAACAAAAGTCACATCCCTGGTTCTCCTAAAGAACAAAACTCAATATTACCCATTTTTACTGAGCCCAGCTAAGCTTTATTTGAGGCTAACTCTAGTTGATCAATCTTGCTTGTCATTGCAGTTGTCAGTGGTTTTTGACTCTCCATGGGAGTTCAAAAATGTATCAGTGTCCTGTTCATTGATCTTTAAACCAGCTGTTGGGATCTTTTTTATTCCTAATACAAGCCAACATATTAAACTATTGGAAAATTCTTACTGAAAGTTGGAGGAGAATTTACTTTGAAAGAATTATGAAAATTTGTATGCAGAGTAAAATATCAGTTTATAGAGGCTCTAGCTTGAACCCCCTTTACAAATAAAATCCTGCAAGCCTTTGCCAGAATTCAGATCACTAGTTACCCAGTTTCTCTTGAGTAGGGTAAATTTTTTAGGATATAAAGTCATACCATATTTTGTTCCCTGGCTGTGTGCAGTTTATAACCTCCTGACTTTGGCACTGGCTGGGAAAATATTTGCTAAGCTTTGGGTTCCCTGTAAAATGCCTGTGCAGAAAAGGAGTTGTATTTAATAATGGCATAATTCTGTTTCCAGAATAACACTTGACTTTCTAATTTCCTACCCCATAAATTTACTACTAAAAATATCTCAAACTTTGCTATTTACATACAGTCATCAGTGAGCTGCCTTCTGTTAATACATGGATGTGTCATGTTGGGAGCAAACCTGGAATATAGCTGTTCTCTTTTTAAAATTAAAACCGATGCATGAAAACATATTATCCCCAAAAAAATATTGGGGGAATTTTGCCTTTTTTGGAGTTTTTTGCCTTTCAAATCCTTTCTTTACCTGGATGTTTCACCTGTCAAAACCCTGGTGTGTTTTTTGCTCTGTCCCTTGAAGAAGTGTCGGTGTCCAACGGCCCCGAGGCTCAGAGTGTCCCCAAGGAAGAGGAGCAGGAGGAGCAGGGGGAAGGCAGCGAGGATGAGTGGGAGCAGGTGGGACCTCGTAACAAATCCTCTGTCACTCGCCAGGCTGACTTTGTCCAGACTCCAATCACTGATATTTTTGGTGGTCACATAAGGTATGGTGCTTCTTCCTACAAGTTCTTGATTTGAATCTTTTGAAATGCCTTAAACTCCTCTGAGATCCCAGCACTGAACTGCATGTGGTAAAAGAGTTTGGAATATTTATGCTTTGAATATTGGCTGAGAATTCCAAAGTGTTTTAGAGCTGCCTGATTTTTATGACTTCTCATCTCATGTTGGAGGTAAGGATTCTGAGAGAGAATGAGATTTACAGGGTTAAATCATGACAGTAAAACAATGAACTAAAGCATAAAATTGTGGATTTTAGGTTATTTAGACCATTTGTGCTTCCCAGAGAAAGCTGTGTTTAACAGCAAAGAAATGTTAAAGGCAAAAGAAGTCTGGAAAAATGTAAATTGCTACAAGATGCTGCTGGAATGAAAAGAATGTGAGATATCACTTATATGCAGGTCTGATACCAAACAAAGGCAGAAAGTAGAATCTGAAAGAGTATTTTTTGGAGAGGGCCTCCCGACTTGTTTGGAGAGATGTATAATTTAAAATGAAAGCAAAGTAAACACTTGCTAAAAACATACAGCAAAACAAAACTGCTAGACTTGAAGAATTATTTTTAAATTGGAGACAGACACTTAATTGCTGGTATTTGGCTCTCTGTGTTGCCAGATATTCAGTCTAGAAGTGTGAATAATGTGGGCTAGTGCCTTCTGCCTTGGAAATGCTCTGAAATTGTTTATTCTTCTGGGGTTTGAGCCAGACAGCTGGTAAATAAAGTTATATTTTCCATAGAATTTGGCAGACAGATGTTTGTAGGTATTGGAGTCCTGCGTTGATGTTTCACATACCCAAGGTGCTGTTAATACCTCAGGTACATTTACCAAAATTTGTCACAATTGTTTAGATCTCTACATGATTCCATCAGTTTTTATGTTAAAAATACTGAAACCATGCAGCTTTCTGTAGAAGTCCACAGAAAATGATATAAAGCAAAGGTAATACTGGAAAAAGGCAAAAACTTGCACTGAGCAGCAGAGCCACAGAATCCAGTCCAACATCTGCTGGCACCACATCCACTTTATTTATCCTTCACACCAGGGCACAGCTCACCACAGAAACTGCATCCCATGGGATGTTGGGAAGCTCCATCCTCGGGGCTGGACACAGGAAGGGCTGAATAGAAAACTGCCAGTAGAATTCCACTAAATGAAAGTGTCAGGAGCTGGAAAAATCCAGTGGGAAAAGCAGCAAGGAAAAGATGATTCCAGTTGGCATCTTTTGGCTGGGGAAACTTCAGGCTTGGGAAATTTTAGGCTGTCCTTGAGAGGCTTGAGTCTATTAAATGTCTTTTTAAGCAGAATTACTTAAAAACCCCAGCCTGTAAAGTCTTTCTTTAAGTGGGAAAGTACAAAGTTTTCCTGAGAATTCTTGCAGTGCCTGAGTAATTTTTCATTGAAAATGATGCATTTTCCCATGTCCAGCTGAGATTTGTAATTATTGTTACAGAGAAATCATAGCCCAGCAAAGGTTTTGGTATCAAATCAATTTCTACATACCCTGTGAAGAAAAGATCCTGAAGAGTTGTTACAATATAATTTCTGTTTTTTTAAGATAAAGGTGCTGCTGTTTTTTCATGCATTTTCTTCTCTCTAAAGGATAGTTGCCAATATTAAGCTGCATTTTCTGTTGGTGCTTCAGGGCTTTGCCTGAGTAAAAAGAACTCTTTGATTATCCTGAACATTAAAATTAACCTGAACATTAACATTTCCTACCTGACCTGGAAATATTCCAGCATGGCCAAATGGGTCAGAGCTGTGTTAATTATAATTCTGGTTTCAGTATATAACAACACAATAATTTATACATGTGGACAAAGTCTGGATACAGAAAATGATGGGAAGAAAATGAACTGCCAGTCCTCAATGGAGCAGAGTTTATATTTGCTATGGCAAGACTGAAGCAAACAATTTAAAATCACTGAAATTGGTCTTAGAGAAGGGACTGAAAAAATGGTGTGTTTTCATTGGAGAGTGTGGAGTCAGCTGTGATTTTTACAGTAGAACACAGATAACACTGGCACTCAGCACTTGTGAAGAGCTGTTGGAAAACTAAACTAACAAAAAGAGCCAGGAGGTGAAGTTTTTTTAAATGCTTATCAAAATCTTCAGTCTTTTTCTTTAAACTTTGGATGTTTATCCAGTAACTTTGCATAAATAAAACAATTCAGTTGCAATCTCGTTCAGAATACTCTTAGTAGATGTTAAAATCATTTAAATTGGGGTAAATTGTTAGAACTTGACTTTTAACCTCTATATTTGTGTTTGTTGCCTTGAATTAACTATAAATTGAGTCACTTAAATAACTCATTCTTCCTTGAAGGTTCTGCCTGGTTGAAAATCACCCTTGATTACATTCTGCTTTCCTTTTTTCTCCACAGATCTGTTGTTTACCAGCAGAGCTCCAAGGAGTCTGCCACACTGCAGCTTTTCTTCACCCTGCAGCTGGACATCCAGTCAGACAAGATCCGCACGGTGCAGGACGCCTTGGAGAGCCTGGTGGCAAGAGAGTCTGTGCAGGGATACACCACGAAAACCAAGCAGGAGGTGTGTGCTCTTCACCCTTACTCACAGCCAAGTGCTAAACCTGTAATTTGAAAGGGTTTTCATAGAGCTCTGGCTTTACGGAGCTGTGGAAATGCACTTTAACAAAAGAGGTACAAACCTCGTCTTGCAGCAGTGAAATGTGAGCTCTGAAACAAAGCCAGGGCTGACAGTAGCTGGGGTTTGAGTTGATGTGATAATTTGTTAGGGATTTTAATGGACTATATACTAAATTAACAGGTTGAGCTGTGGGAAAGATACTTAATATTATGTTCAATATCAAAACTCCCTGATTCCTGGGGAATCCCAGATGCTGTTAGTAAAGGAGCAGCTCTTCAGAGTAAATACTTGATTATTTCACAAATACATTAATAGTAATAATTGCAGTAGAAAAGTGCTTACAAGGAGGAAGAGCATGCCTTTGGTTTGGCAGTTTGAGAACTTGTGATGGAGGATAATAATTAAACTTCCCTCACCAAGGCCTTGCCCTGTTTCCTGTGGTGGGCATCTCTGGGATTGCTCCTGTGGTAATTCCATTACTGTTGGTAACTCTGCAGTTGTAGCTGTTCCCTTTGACATTCAGGTCTGTAAGTTTTCAAAATCCTCCAAGTGAGAGCAGGATTAGATAAGGAAAGGATGGTTCATTTCCCTTGAAAAGCTGAAGTTGAATGGCAGAAATTAGTTTACCTGGAATATGCAGAACATACATTTCTCCATTTATTTTCCATGTGAAAGAAACATTTGCAAGCTGATAATGATTTATCACAAAGATCTTGTTTTGCTCACCATTCTTTTTTTTTTGTTGTTGTTTTTTACTGCAAATAGTTTAGAGTTTTTGACTGACAGCCCAGTGCTGAGTTGGAAGAAATGAGTGTTCAAATATGCGTGATATTTCAGAGTTTGAGTGGAAATACAAGCATCCACAATATCTTCCAGATCTTTTTTTCAGAAGAAATTCAAATAGAAATAGCTATTTTTGTACTAAAATTTTAGTAAAAACACTGAGCATATTGTCTGTAGAACCTTGGAAAGAGATAATACTTTTTCCCCATGAGTTTCTATTCAACACGTAGGTTCTAGCAGAATCAAGCCATGTATTGAAAAATAATATGCTCATGGTTACCAAAAAGAGATTTTTGCCCATTAAAAAATGGAGAAAAACCTTAAGCAGTTATTTGAGAAATAATTTTATGTCTTTATTTCTAGGAAGGCAAAACATTTTTGTTTTGCAATTCTGAGCTTGGCTCCTGGTTTCCAGGCAGAAATTTTGTGGATTGTTTGGTTATAATTATATAAAAATCATCATTTAGTAGAGAGAAGTGTGGTCATAACTCATGTTTTACTCTTTGAATATACTGAGTTCTCTGAAACAATGTTAGGGTTGAAGATCCTGTGGGCTTTAAGTCACAAACGAGCATTTATCATAAATTAATGCTGCACTAAGAACAAATCTGGTGGCTTTGCTGCTTGTGTATTTAAAATTAAATACTTCTTCCTTATTCAAAGGAGGTAACAGAATTTTAACAAGTTTTCTTGCTCTGGGTTTGTGGGTCAGGTGGAGATCAGTCGAAGGCTCACCTTGGAAAAGCTGCCCCCTGTTCTCGTCCTGCACCTCAAACGCTTCGTGTACGAGAAGACTGGGGGGTGTCAGAAGCTGATCAAGAATATTGAGTACACTGTTGATCTGGAAATTAGTAAAGGTAAAAAGATTTATGAGCAGAATTTCCCTCTCTTCATGGGAAAAGATAATGATGAGTGTCTGTGTTTTAATTTTCTCCCACACGAGATTTTGTCTTCATCGTTGTCTGAAAGTTTGGACATTTAGGTGAATATTCTGTGGGGTTTTTTATGATGAATGATCTTTAGGCCTTTGACACTTCCTAGACAATGAGTTGGCCAAATGGGAACTTCCTGGGGATTTATGGAGTAAGGATATAGGCTGCTGAGGGCAAATATGGGAAGTGATCCCCTTGGATCTGTGTCCCTGTCTGTACGAGACTGTTGCCAATATTGGATATTTTTATCACAAATTTAATTCAGAGAAGTGTCAAATTATTTCATTAGTGAGTGGCTGATGGAAGAAAACTGGTGTTTTATTGAGAATGCAGCCTGGAGGCAGACAATCCATAGTGCAGAGGTTAAACAAGGATCCTTTGTTTAACAAGTATCCTAGGAGATACTGACTTTAAATAGTGGGAGATTGGAAATTGTCCAGCATCTGAAGCTTGCCAAAATAATGCCTTTTGTTTTGAGCTGACAAATGGACTATTAGGCAGCCAGTAGCTCAAATTGGAGTAAATAAAATCACTGTATACTCATATCTCAGCTGAGATCTGGGCCTTGTCAGGCAGTGCCCTTCTGTTTTACTTAATATTTTATTTTGCAATTTTCCTTTAGGAATGTAAGCATGACTTGGAGTCTGCAATTGACTCTGTTATTGTCTGACAACAGGAATGATAGGGGGGGAATGGAATAGTCTGATCTTTTCCTCTGTCTTTTTTTCCCTTCATTTTTTGGTGGTATTTTTAAACCTTTCATAAACCACAGTGTTCAGCAAACCTGCAAATTCTCTTCATTATCAGTTATTAGAACCTCGACCATTCATTAAAGGCTGCAGAGAAAATTTCAGTTGAATGTTCTCCTTTGTGACAGTGTTGATTACTCTTAAATATAATTTATGTTCTTGGTGTAGAATTTCTAATGTGTGACTGTTTTTCCTCCTGCAGAGCTACTATCTCCTGGTGTGAAAAGTAAAATTTCAAAAGGCCAAAGAACCTACCGGCTCTTTGCAGGTATTTTATCTGGGTGGTCCCTCTCTTGCAAATGCAGATTCTGCACATGGAATTTGCAGAAACTCTGGGTTACATGAAGTGTTTTCTTTTAAATTGCACACAAGTAGCTTGTGGGTGTGAAATTCTTGTGTTTAGTGGGGTTTGTTTAGAATTGGGAGATTTTCTGTGCTGGGGAAACACTGATTTGGACAAGGGCTGGGAGTGCCAGGACAGGGGCAGTGACAGGGTTTGGATATTGGGAGAAATCCTTCCCTGTGAGCATGGGGAGCTGCCACAAGGATGGGGAGCACACAGGGACCTAAAGCAGCTCCTTGGTTTTACAGCCAAACCCCAGGGCACTGGCCCAGTTTTCTTTTTCCAAATCTAAAGATTATTTGAGCCATACAAATGTGAGATGTTCATCCCACCTGAGCCTCTGGGTGTCACCCCTTTGGGATTGACATGGGCATTGACTGCAGGCAGCTGGAAAATCCCATTTTCCACTTCCCCATGAGCAAACCAGTCCCAGTCACCATCACAAATACCACCAGGGGAATATTTGGGGTGGAGATTTGTCTCCTAGGGCACATGGATCCTTTCTTCCTTGGGAGGCTGGGGAGACCCAGGGGTTGTGGCTGCCCCTGGATCCCTGGAAGTGTCCAAGGCCAGGCTGGACACTGGGGCTTGGAGCCACCTGGGATAGTGGCAGGTGTCCCATGGCATGGAATGGGCTGAGCTTTAAGATCCCTTCCAGTCCCAAACCATTCCATGATTCTGTCTCTGTCCCACCTATGTGCTTCTCCAGGCTCCCTTGGCCCCGAGCTGGGGCTGTCCCAAGGCAGGGCATGGAACAAGCCAAGCTTTTTTTGGGTGAAATCTCCAAAGATTGGGTGCTGGGTTAACCCTGTCACAGTTAGATATGCAAGGACAGACACTGACACTCTTGGTGAAGAAGGCTGAAAACTATTTATTAAAACATCTGACTCTAAATTTGTAGTATTTCCACACAGAGCAGGGATTGGAGGAGAAGGCTGACACCTCTCCCATCCCCTTGGTCAAGACAACTGCCCATCAGTTGTTCTTCACACCAAAAGAAAGCATGTGAACAGCCTCATCTTAACAAAACATATTTCTAATTATAACACCCGTGTGTGAGAAAGAGCCACAAACTATGAAAAACATCAAGTTAAAAAGTGCCTCAGAAAAGCTTGAAAAATCTGGGTGACAGGAGTCCTGAACTATCCCAATCTGCAGATTTGAATAGGGGGGAATGTGGGGAGCTGTGGGAACAAGGTGAGGGGATTTTTATGGAATCCCAAACTGATTTGGGTTGGGGAAAAGACCAAATCCAGTGAGAAGCCCTAAAACCTGGGAGATTTTTCCCTAAACCCCTGAGGATTTTTCCCCAAACCCCTGAGGATTTTTCCCCAAAC